>VXBR01009970.1:1109097-1161597 GCA_013400215.1 Cisticola juncidis | reverse complement strand
ATGCAGACCCTTGTGGAACCTTCCAGTCCTTATGGAATGTCTCCTAAAGAAACCCTTATCAGTACAACAAATGTCTTGTATGCCCTAATACATCTTCCCTCTTCTATCTCTTCTCTCATAGTTAGGCACCATTCTTTTAGTACATGAGATAATTAGGATGTAGGAAACTGTACCCATCACAGCTGAAACACTCTGAGCTCACAAGAATGAGTATCTGTACCAAGGAGGGGTTCTGTTAACTCCGGCCAGAAGACTTGAAGGCATTGCTGTCTACCAGGATGTGAAAAGGGAGAGATTGACCAGAATATTAGTGGCTCACTGATGGGGTGCATAGGTGGTGTTGCTGAGAGCTGGGACCTGCCTTAAAGCTGAAATTCCCCTGGAATGCAGCTGGTGCCAGGCTTGGCTCCAGTGAGGACAGCAGAGAGAGCAGCAGGAGCCGTCCCAGGGCCAGCTTCGCCTCCCGCGCCCCACGGAACGGCCCCACCGTGGGGATCCTCACAGCTGCTGGAGGCTGGGGTAGAATAAGGCAGCAAATGGGAAATCCAGCTTGCGGGAGGAGAAGGAGGTAATTTCTGCTCTCCTGATGTATGGAATCACCTGGGCTGCTGGCAGTGAGATTTTTCCCCGTTCTTTTTGTTACTCTTAAAGTCTGTTTAACATCTCTCAAAGTCTCTACTGAACCAGAGCATATTTTTGACCTTTCTATACCAAGACTGGTTAGTTCTGATATGAGGACATCCTTGGGTTGTAATTTGAAAAAATACTGGAACTGGGCTAGTCTGAATCTGACACATTTTTTAATTTCTGTACTCAATTGCTTTTTCTGCTGGTAATCATTCTAAAGGTATGGACTTGTTTTAATACAGCTGTTAACACTGTTGGCTTCATATATGCCTCTGATATTTGATATATTTCACATGCATCCCTTCTGAAGTGGGCACAAAATCTTTCATCTTTATTAGTATTAGGCCTGCAGCTTCAAAGATAGCAGAAACAGTTTCTGCTCTTCTCTTCCTTGATTTGGTACAACAACAATCTTCCAGGGGCAAATGTGTATCCCCATGAGCTGAGAGTATGTGATCACTCTAGCCTTCTTCCGATTTCAAAATGAGATGATAACTTATTTTGTTGTTACTCCTTTTAATTATTTTCTCACTTTCCCTTCTGCTATGAACTCCCTGAACACGTTGTTGTTACTTCCAGAAGTGCACTTAGCAGTAATTAGACATACCATAAAAAATTAAAAGATTAGGATGAGACCCCTGTCCAAGAAAACTTTTTTTTTGTAAATAAGAGTGTGAAATCTGAAAAGACATCACAGAGCTATTTCTGCTGAACTGCGAAGTAACAAATAGTATTAAATGATAGAAGAATTTGTATTTTTTTCACCAGTTCTTCAGCAAATGCCTGTATATGGGTGCATGTGGTTTGTCTTTGCAGCAATGCAACTCATAATGCATCCTGCACTTCATCTAATGTTTAAGTAGTTTAGGTGAAAGTTCTGTACATGGGTATTTTTTAAAATAATAATTAAAACCATCATTTATTTGTATTGTGTGTATCCTGCTGATAAACTAAAATTAATTAGTCTGATTACTTTTAATACAGTGAGCTTTAATTCTCTTTAAAAAATACAAAATAATGAATTCAAAACCAGAATAAAATTAGTACCCTATGAAGGTATGTATATCTGTTAGCAAACCTGTATTTGTTAGATTTAAAAGAGAAGACATGTTTTAAAGTGGCGTTTTTAGTACTCATGTTCCTGCACTATTCTTTGAACAGTAACACCTCAACTTAAAGGTTATCTTAAAACTTTTCTCACTGCAGAGAATCTACTAAATGTGCAGTGAAATCAGCATTAGTTCTATGCAGATACATGACACAATGAAATACCAATCCTCCTCTTTCTGCTTCTTCTGAAGACCTAAACCTAAGTGAGGTGAACTTAAGACATCTCTGGATATTAAAAAAGTTTCCTGACCCTTGCATTTTTGAGCATCCTAAAAAAAAAGTGCATGATCTTTTAACAAAATGTTAGGGAATAATGTTCTCAGAAGCAACTTCATTCGTAGACTACAAATTGAAATTGTGTTAAAGTGCAACCAGCAAGAGGTAAATCAATTACTTCCCTCAAATCTAGTCAGTGGGGAAGGAATCCTAAAAAAGTGAAATCAACAGTCATCAAGACAGATTTGCTAGTGTGATAAAGTACTTTTCTGCTTTCACAGAAGACCTGAAATATTTAAAACATGTTAAAGTATTGTTTCAAAAAACTCTAAAACAACAGGAACTGAAACAACAAGACCACCCTCACTCCTCTCAAACCCTAAACATTCTCAGTTATTTTTGATTCAGAAGTCTTTGGTTCTTATTCAGCTTCATAGTGGACGTAGTCAACATATGACATCTGGTGCTTCATTTTTTTTACAGCAGTGATGCTTTAATATGCAGGTAATACTTCACATGAGGCATATTATAATCTTAACTTCAAGCTTTCCATTTCAAACAAAACATCTGCCATAACACTTTAGACCTTTCTACTTATTATTTTTTTTAATTGTGCAAGATTTTAATAAAACAGACTTCTGCTAAGGTGCCTAGAAACAAAAATAAAATATCAATTTGGCTAAAAATTTTGGTAAGCTATTAATTAACAATAATCAGATTTTTCGTAAGCATTTTACATGCGTAGAATTCTTCTTCACGCAATGCTGTGGTGGACTGAGTAAACAACATTATCGATCATCAAAGTTTCTAGACACTCATATTGCTAGAATTCTGCAGAGGGAAACTGATTAGATATGAGAAATACTTACTTTCTTCTTCAGCCATTGTGTGTAATGTATTTGTTTAGTTATTGCAGAGCATTTATCACCAAGTGATTCAGACATCCTGGTAACTGTAGTGCTGGGTTAGATTATGCATGTGTTAATTTTTTGTTCTTTCTAATTTACATGAAGGCATAAGCTTGAGGGCTTGATATTCCTATCTTGTTTGTTTTGCAATTGAATTACCAGCATCACCTATTAATATTGAAGCTGTTGATAAATGCCTTCTGTTGGAGATGCATTGGAATTCTTAGGCATAAAATTATAAATGAAGCGTGCATGGAGATGTGAATCTTTATAAAATCTGTTGTCGTTTATACAGTAAGTTGCTGCTGTGCCCTAGAAAAATGCAGTGCCTTAACATGAGGCACAATTTTATTTAATGGAAATTACTGTAGTTTTCTTCTAGTTTAAAATCTAAATAACTCTTACAGCATGGGGATTAACACTTGAGTTATTCTGTAGTGACTCCAAATGTAACTAGAAGAAAATTCTTTCTATTTAACTTCTCTTTGGTAGACAGAGTTCTGGCATTTAATTTCCTTCTTGTCTTGAGACTCGTGTGATGTGAACTTTGAATTCAGCTTGTCCCAATTGCTTTTTGAAAATGCAGTTCTATGCCTGTGAAATTAATAGTTCTACCTTTCTCCCCAAGGAGGTCAAATAACAATACAAACTGAGCCAAAATTGGGATCCAAAACCCCTTCCAAAATGTGAGTGGAGAGACTGGAAAGTGGTTTTCATCAAGTATCCTAACCTAGTTTACTGTTCACCTAGGATAAATTATCAGGAAAGCAGGTCTTACTTATTGGGGGACAGATGAGTTTCCATCCCAATGTTTGTTCTACCATTGACTCTTAAGGCAAAGCCTTTTTGTCCAGACTGAAGCCAATCCACTTGGGCAATCTTTGTGTTTCCCTGCTAAGGATCTGCTTTCCTTTTGTATTGTTTGCATGTTCTCCAGAACTGCAGGGGCACTGCAACCAAAGTGCAATTTAAACATTGATTTCCCACAACGCTCCCATATTCCCATATGTCTGTGCTTTCCAGAGAATTTGAAGAATACTGAAGGGTAGTATGGATGGTTTGGCAAGGGTTAACGTTTCTGGAAAAGTGAAGTTTCTGGAAAAGACAGATCTGGCTTCATTCTGGTCCTGAGTGACACTGAAGACGAGACTGTTGTGGAAAGCAGAATATTTCTCATGCTGGATTTCAAAATGAGCAGTGCTGATGGAGTAAATTATGTTGAAGGAATATAGCTATGTACAGCACTGCAAAGATGCTTGGGGAGATCACAGATAATTTAAAAAGTTTTAAAGTTTTAGAACTTCTATAGTTTTAAAAAGGTTGACAAATGGGAAACTTATCTGAAATGAGGGATATTAGAGTGAGTTAAGAGTTTCAAATGTATTTTTCATATCATAGCTGTCAAGCTTTTTTCAGATGAAACTATATAATGTTTTTTGCTATTGGGTTAAACATAACTCTCTGAGAAGATTTTTATATTAAAGACAGCAAAAAAAACCCCCATTAAATCATCTAGTGATAAAAGCTTGAGCATATTGTGTGAATAAAAACCTAAATTATTTGTGAACAAATAAAATCATAAGTTAACATGGGAAATAAGGTGAGCATTGGCAGCTCTGGGGAATGAAGCCTAAATCATGATATCAATAGTTTTCTGAAGACTGCAGCAATGCATATAACCTTTTCAGTGGCATAAATTGTGACTGATGGTGCTTGGGCCCTGCTGTCAGTCCTCCTCAAAGACACCTGCTATACTAGATTAGGAAAAGGGTCATATGGAAGTGTTTTTACATAAAATACCATGTACAGTACATGAGCCTGTGGGATACAGGTCTCTTATGGATCCTCCATTATGCCTTTATGGTCTTTAGAAAAATACAAAGGTCACAGGAAAATAAGGATAAATTGTTTGCAAATGTAATGCTGTTGTTCATCTGACTTCCCTGAAGAGTAGGGACTGAATGATCAGTTAGGCTTGTACCTCTTGCAGTTTTCTGAAATGGAAAGTGTTTTACTTATATAGAGAGAATGGCAAGAGTTCTCTCCCAGAAGCTAGAAAATTTCTCTGTCCTAAGAACATTCTCAGCAGTTTGTCTAAATATCATATTCTTGTAATTGTGGCCTGTCTGTAAAAACAAATCCTGGTTTCCATGTATGCATGAGTTCAATAGCCAGCAGGATCAGAGATGCATGATAACAGAGAGGTAAAAAGTATTATTTCTCCCTATGGTGTTTTTATACTGTACAAAACTTTCTCATTTTGTCCTTGCAGAACAACAGACTGTCTGCTGTAGCCAGAATTGTGCTTCCTTAATAAATTTCTTCTACACATGCAAATTATGTTAAGTATTGCATGATCTAACTTTCCATTCAAAGATATTAGAAATAAAAGCTTCAATTTTTATTTTGTATAAGTTCTGTCTGCCTGAAAGTCTACCACTTCAACAACAGTTACATTACATTCATCTCTGCAGATCTGTATTGATAGTAGATGACTACTTCCTGCAAAATCATCTTCTAGAAATCAAATTTTAATAGGTTGAAGACATCATATTATTCCTAAACTTTGTTTTAAAAGACTAACACCAGCTAAAATATTTTTTTGCTTAAGTGGACATTAAAGATGTAATGCTTTTATGTCTCTGAATTTGGAAGTATAGTGTAGTCCAGTTCAGGAAATACATAAAGAGATGCAAAATGATTTATTTATATTTTCTTTGTTTCTCTTGCCTTTTTAATACAAGAATATACTGGAGGTGCATACTGTATGTGAGGTAAGCCTGGGATGACTTAAATTGGTTTTTGGAGTTTCCAGTAGCAATGTCACTTCTGTACTAAGGGTTTTGCTTAGGACCCTCTGCATTTTTGAGTGAACTGAATGCCACATCATCTTCATTCTTACAGCTATTCTTGCTGTGTAGGTAAAACTAGCCCTACACATGCTGTATTCCTGCCTTCCATTGTAGTGCACAAACCCTTCAATCTCTGGTTTCCTTTTATATCCCCTCTTACAGGACTTCTTCACTGTAATTTTCTGACTAAAAATGTTTGCACTAATGCTTTTCAAAATGGTCTTGCACAGCACTTTTTTTTTCAGAACTTAGAATATGACTGATGATCTTCATAAATATTTGAATTGCTATATTTATAATGGACTCTGCTATGTAAAGAATTTAAAAAAAATAAAATCCTTACAAATAGCAAAACAATGCAAACAGCAAACCAAAGCATTTCAAAGCTGGTGTTTTTAAAGATTGGGGTAGTTGTTTTATCTTTTTTTCTTCTTCTTCTTTCCACCTCTTGAAACATGATCAGTCTGAGGTTATTTTTTTTTTCATTCTGAATAATACCTAAAATGAGAGAGAGCTGTTTAACACATTCCGTATCCATAGAGTCTATTTATTCAGACTGAATTCCACATGGACCATGGATAATCTTTTTCCCAAATGTTTACTAGTATCTGCTCTTAACAAGTGCTGCACAATATAAACTGAAGGCACCATAAAGAAAAGGGGCATCATAAAATTTAGCCTTGCTTTTCAGCAAAGCCTGACTTAAGATCAAGAAGTGCAAGTTTCAAATAATTTGGATTTTAAAGTATTTTTTCTATAAAGGTCATGAATCACATGAATTTAAAAGCATATGAAGAGCCATAGCTAGTATTAGGAAATGAGCTCCAAGAAGATTTTAATATATGGCACTGAAACGAATGCTTTTAACGGAGATGAAAGGAAATCCAGGTTCATTTCACTGTTTTGTTGAAGTTATCTTCTTGCACTTGTAACCACTCTGTGCCATGCACAGGCTGCAAAGTCAGGGTGATACTGCTCTGTTTCCCTGTGCCTTCCTATCTCGGCTGGTATGTGCAGCTTTTCTAGACAGACTGACTGACACTGTGTGGGCATGTGTGTGGTCTCCAGTACTAACAAAGCTGATTTTGGATGTAGCTTCTAGGCGCTGTTGTAATAAAATTGAAAACAAATTGGAAGTGCCGGGCTTGAACATTTATATGTGATGATTTTTACATTCACATGAGTTTGTGTTGTTGCCGTAGATACTATTTATAGTTGTACTTCCTGTTGATGTTTGTTTACATTTCGGAATTAAGTTATGTTTTTCAAAACTTTTCTAAATCAGTTCCCATAGGAAAAAAGTAACAATTATTTTAAGTAGAAGAACAGGAAAGATTACAGATTTGAAAGCACTAATATTTCTTCATCCGAATCTCCCAAACACGTAAAACTTTGAAAATACTTTTTTTCTTCTTCTTTATAAAGTAAATAAATAACTTTGTTATCTCTTAGTAGATATAAATATCTCCAGCTGGGCAAACCTTTTCCTGGTTTTGTGGTTAACTGTGTTTGCTTCCTGCTCTCTTTCAGTGTTAAATGTGCCTGTGTGTCTCTTCTACTGAGACTTTTCATGTAGAACAAGTTGTACTTTTCTAAGTACAACTTAGAACAATTTGCAATTAATTTAATCACATTTTTGTTAAAACCTGGGGGAGTAGCTTTCAAAAGTCTTTCCCTTCCTGAGTTTTGTTATCATTCAGGAACACCCATTTGACCTGTTTGTTATTAAAGAAGACTGAATGAAGACTAGAAAGGTGTTCTAGCCTTCCATGAGGTGAATCTGGAAAATGGATCCATCCCTTTATACTGTTACGCTTTGCTTCAGCTTCAACAGTTTTCAATTGAGACCATTTTGAATAGAGGACTTTTGAGTGGAGATTACTTAAAATGCTTCCTCCTTCAGCAGGGAAAGAGGAAATGGGAAACAGAAATCATAAAAAATATTATGTAGCAGATTGATGCTCTGGAATATAGCAGAAGAGAAAAGAATATTAATAGTGATCTTGTTGCAGGAAGAGAGGGAAGTCATGAAGAGCTCATGTGTTGATGAGTGAAGGCCAGGTATTTAGGCTGATTACATTTGTTGTCCTCCCTGCGTGCTGTTGATCATGCAGCTGTTTACTGTCTGCCAAGCCTTGTAATGGTAGGAGGAGTGATCTACTCAGAATGATGGTTTTTACCTTGTTTTCCTTTTCCATTCCTCTCTGTCTCTCTCTCTTTTCCACCCTTTCTCAATCTATTTCCTTGTGTCTTTGTTTTGTCATCACACTTACAGGTACTGCTTTGACATTCAGAGACCATACCACAAATGTAAATGAATTGTAAATCTTTCAAAGTAAATTAAAAAAAAAAAATAGGAATGGAATTAACTATAATATAGTACCTTTAGAACTTCTAAAACACTTTCTGCTGGACATTTGATATCTTTTCCTCTTTATAGCTTGGCATGTGCAGAAAAAATCATAATTCTGGATTAATTTGATAAATATTTTAAAAGCATTAGTTGTAGGAATAGGCCAAAATTTTCTAAAGTGATGCCTCTTCTATCTGGTCAGATGACAGAGACAGGGAGAAGTCCATGACTAGAGACTGTATGTACTGTGATCATTATAATAATTTTACTATGAAAAACACCACTGGGACACGAAAAAAATACAAAAAAAAATCAAAAAGATGAGCTTGGTATTTATTTTATCCTTAAGAAAAAAGAACGATGTTACTATAATAACTTTAACTGCTAATTTTTGTATTACAGAGTTAATTTTTGAGTGATGGGAATATGTATTTTTCTTGTGGATATGCAATTTACTAATAATAATGTTTTTTTCAGGATAAAGAAAGCAGATCATATTATTATACGTCCATTATAAAATAATTCCAACAGGTTTATGTATTTAGCATAGATGGAATTCCTTTCATATTCTAGTCAGCAGGGGCTTTAATATCAAATCCAGTGTAGCCAAGACTTTACCTGTGGACACTGGAATAAATGCTTATTGAAACACTCTAGAATAATTAGATCTTTGAGCATGTGATAACAGCAGAAAGTTACCTCATCTAACATTTAGTAAAAGGAATTCTTTATCTTGGCTAAAACATATTATTTATCTAGTTTTAAAAGATATTGAGAAGTTCAGGATCAAGACTGTCTTCCAAAAGAATTTGATCTGAAAACAGATCTCAGTAGAGGTTACTTTTAATGCAAGAAGATTTACTGTGCAAGAAAAAAAAACAACCGGGCAACAACCAAAAAAAAAACCACCCAAAACCCAAAAAAACCTACCAGAAAAGAAACCCCACCAAAAACCACTGCTGCTTAATTGCCATTCTCTTCTTTGAGCAGAAGCCAGAGTACTAGGCAAAGTGCTGGCACAATACTTGAAGGTTATAAAGTATGAGCTTGTAAAGTAAAAATATAAATTCATTTTTGTTTCTTGATGCAATTTGGAATCAAAAAAGGTTTTTTACTTTCTGATTAGTCATTATTACCTTCTGCAGGACATTAAGTCACGTAGCTGTGTGGAAATTTTATGAAATCTGTTACTTCAGTTCCGTGCTCTGTCGCCCATTGATGTCTTCTGTCCCTCCATCCCTCTGTCCTCCCTTTCTTTTTCTTCCTTTTGTCCTTCCCTGTTGTCCCAGCTGCTAAAACTAAGGGTTCCTGAAGATCAATTAGAAAACTTTCTTCTCTGCTCACTTCATCTGTGTTCAGTACTTTAAATAAAGTGAGAGGCAGAAAGACCTTTAACCAGCAGTCAAATAGTGTATGATGTTCAGTGCCTAAGGTAACAACAAGCTTGAACTCAGAATAGTAACTGAAGAAAAAAGGAATAGGTCAAATTGTAGGATTTAAAAAACACCAAATACAGTTCTTTTATACATTCATCTTGAGTTGTGTGAACTAGCATTTTTTCACATGTCTTTCCAAGTGTGTGAGTTAAGTGTCAGAGGGAGGAGTAATGTAAACAAAATGTAATACTTATCTTACATGTTCCTACTTTGTTACTTTGTATCCATATGACACTTCATAAATTGTATTTCTTACATTTTCTAATTTGGGGTAACTGCAAATTAGCAGATTTCTAGTCAGAGGTTGAATTTATCATGCTCTGGTGTTGACAGATCACATGTATATTGTGTGTGTGTGTACTATGAGCAGCACTCATCTGTGTCTCTGATTTCTTGCTATTACTTGAAGAATCATGTCAAGACTTAAAATAGGTAGCTGTATCATAGAAGAAACAGAAAAAGGAAAATCCACAAAAGATCTGTCTCAAGAAATGTGTCCCAGAAAAGTTGCAGATCATACTGCTTAGGGAAGCTGTCTTAGGAGAGACAGCAAGTCAGTACTGAGTTTTGTTTTTCTTAGTACTGAAAAGTTGATGACAGAAGAAAAACCTGTGAGCTTCAAAAAGATTCCTTGTGCAACTTGAGGCAAAAGTTTGGGAAGAATAGACTGCTTGCTTAGTTAGGTTGGAAAATTGTCTGGATGGCCAGGTTTGAAGGCTCAGCTAGCTAGAGGCAGGTAGTGATGGACAGTGAGGAATCTGGGCTTGTTTTGTCTGAGGAGGAGAAGGCTGTGAGGCAGCCACAGCAGGCCCCCAATTGCCTGAAGAGCAGTTGAAAGGGATGGAGAAGTTAAACTCCTTCTGGTAGAAGGTACAGGTTGTAACACCAGAACAAGTCCTGAAGAAAATCCCAACAAAACACAAAAAATGAAACACATACACAAACCAAACAAACAAAAAATACCGAAAAGACCTACCCGAACACAACCCCCTATTCCCCCCAAAAAAATCTAAAAAAATAAACAAAAAGGCTCCACAAAACCAACAACAGGATCATGGCTAAAAGATTGCAGCTTGAGAGGATCAAATTTAATATTAGAAAAAAACATCTTACCTAGAGAGGTAGTGCAGCAATGGAACAAGTTATTCCAAGGCACTGTGGAGTTTCCATCTGTGAGGGGCTTTGAGCATTGTCCATAAAATACCAACTCTCCAATGATTGTGCTGCTCTGGTGTGAGCAGGAGCTGGGACTGGAGATCTCCAGAGGTCTCTGCATAGCAACATTTGAATGATTTTGAGTGACTTTGCCTTGATACCCATTTTATGTGCAAACAATATAGAATAGTATTTGTCTTCAATTTCTGCAATAACAGATGCTTTTCCAGTTTTTCTTTTGTGCGTGCAAAAAGAGTTAAATTTCTTTTGACTGTTGTATTCAGATAATAGCTAAGAGGTGCCTGGAGGCAACTGAATCAGAGACAGCACAGAAAGAGGTACCCCTCTATGGCTTGAGTTACTGCTTTTGAAAGCAGGCTTACTGCTTCTTGAAAGTCTGGTGAAAGAGGAAAAAACGGCTTGTTATATTACATTTCAGAGAATTTCTTTTACAAAGTCTGGTTTCTGTACAGATGGGTGTATTGTAAAAATTATATGGGTATGTTGTCTGGAAATTGTTCAATTAATTAAAAAAACCCTGTTTCCCTTTCAAGTTCTGTGGTAATGATCAAGTAGTTACTGGCATCTTTTGTTTCTCTTTTTTAAAACAGAAAATTCACAAGCCGCAACATTGTTGTATATCTGAAAATTTCTAATGTTTATTGCTAAATACTTGGAGTTCAGACTTTTTTTATGTTTGGATTTGGCTTTCTTTATTTTAAGCAGTGATAGCCACACATTAGCAAATGTTCTTTCTGAAGACCTAATAGTTTTTTGTGTAATTTAGGGCTATCAAGTGAAATTACTCAAATAATATATATTAATACAGTACTGTTATTCTGTTGCAGAAAAACTGTAGTTTTACCAAAACAATTTAAAAACTAATTTTTCCAATACTATGTGATGTTTTAAGTGAATCAGAGCTGAGGTCATTATTGCACCCATGGTGCTCCTCTCTTTTCCTGCAGTTCCCCTTCTGTGTCCTGTGCATGCAGTGTGTCTGAGTTTTAACCATGACCCTTGCTAAAATGTAGAGATTACAATGTACTAAGAAAGAGGTATTTGCTATATTTAAAAAGTGTCAGTGCTGATCTTTGTGAAATGTGTTGTGCCCATGGGGGAAGAGACTCACTTTGAAGTAGGCAGGAATGAGCTTGTCTGGTCGGTGGGTTTAATTTCAGTTTACAGTGGCATCTACTGATCTGTTTGGTGATACTGTGGTTTTTCATCTGCTTTACTACATTAGTGGAAGGGTTAGGCACTGCTGTGCTTTCAGAATGCCTGGAATCTTGTAATTTTCAGGGGCAGACTTTCTGCACTGATGGGTGTATAAATCTGGTGATAGCATCTTGTACCACATCAAAGACGACCGCGACGACTCATTCTTCAACTTCAGGCTATGTTAAGCGTGTGCCATCCTCTCCTAGTAAGTGTAATACCATCTCGTATCTCTGGGTCAACTCAGGGATTTTTCCTGTCTAGTTTGACTCATTACCAGGGCTTTCTCCTGGAGATGATCTCAGTTGCTCATGGTCTGCTGAAGCTCTTTACTAAAGATCCAAATTTATTGTATTGGTCCTTGCCAGTCCCCATTTTCCCAGTTGTCTTCTGGCTGAGATGGTGCCTTGTCTACCTCAGTCCTTGCCTAAACTGATGCTGCAGGGTTTTTCAATGCTGTTTGTACAGTAATAATTTTTTTCTGCTTTTCTCTTTCCATTTTTTGACACTGGAGGGACATCAGGACGAGGGTAGGGAGGATGGTTGTCCATAGAAAGGTAGACTGCCCACAGCAGCTATGTATATAGATGTGGAGTTCCACAGCTGACTGCTGTAAATCTGAGTGAGCTTGTTACTGCCTTTTTTAGTGCAACTTAGACTGATTTATACCTAAAATAAAGCCAGGAATTGCAAAGTCATTCCACAAAGAACTATAGTCTCATCTTAGCCATGCACAGACAGCTGTGCCTTTCACACGGTCTCCTCAAAAGCAATTTTCAAACCATCCATGAACTCAGTAGAAAAGCAGCATTTTCAGGAGAAAAAGGCTCGAGTTTTGAGGTACACTGGCAAAAATTTTGTAGAACAGATAAAAAGGAATATTGCAGCTTAACTGAAGAGAAATACCAAGCTTCATTCTCCAGTGATAGCAATTACTTGCCTGTGTAGTCATGCAAAATAATTCTTTTGTAGGAGAATAAATTCCACTGTGCAAAAGCAAATATTTGAAATGAAGCAAGTAGTGTGTGGGGGAATTTGATATGTTCATGTAACACTGTTGTGTTACATGAACATATCAAGAAAACAGATATTTTTCCATTACAAATGGGGAAACTTGAAGGTACTGGAGATACAGTTCACTAGATAAGTAGATATCTCTTCATTCCCTTCCCCCATTTTACTGACTTCTCATTTGATATGCCTGGACTATTTACAGGCCTTACTTGCAGTACTGTTATTATCAGTGTCCTGATGAAGCAAAAGAAAATACTTTTTGATATGTTGTGAAATATATAATGGTTTGTAATCCTGTTTGTGTTTTTAAAGACAAAACATGCCACTAAATATAGTGTCATCAGATACCACACTTTGACATGTTTATCTGAAATAGTGGTCCTTTGAATGCTTTGGAAACAGCACTCTGGTGCACTAGTCTCTGGGAAAGTAATTTTTATTATTGTTGGCTCCTGTGTTTAGCATGCAGATCTCAGCTGACAGACTGCACATTATAAAAAATGTTCATGACTCAGCTAACAAAACCCCAATGAAGTATCTAAATTAGGAATTCTGGTTTTGTGCCTTTTATTCTTATTACTGCGTTCTGTTCTCTCTTACTGCAGTCAGTTCTTTGCAAGTGTGTGTGGATGTTGGCAAGACCACATTACACTACATTAGTTTGATATAAGCAGCCATTCTACTTAAAAGAAAATTTACCATTTTCATGCCACAAGTAGAAGGCACAAGTCCAGAAGAATACAAGGCAAAAGTTTGTTAGACTTTAAATTATATTTAAGTATAGATTGATTTTTTTAAAATAGCAATGCAGTGTCTATGGTCTTTTCCTGGACTACATTCTCTCAAACCTTTATGTATGGCTATATTAAGGTATAATTACAGTGAGTATTTTCATAGTTAACTGAAATATGTATGTCTTTTATAAATTCAAATGAATGTTCATCAGAATGCTGCTTATAAAGAAAAGTCAGAAAAATAAGGTAAAATATCTAACTGAAAAGGAAATGAATAGCTGAAAAGAAAGTAGTATAAAATCTGCAGTATAAAACTACAACCTTATTTTTTTACAAAATTTATTAATAGCTACCTCTGAGAATTCCTTTAGTTTACTAAGTGAAATATCAATCTGGCAATATATAGGTTTTAGAAAAACTCTTGTGTTATTGTTAGTGTATGGACTTTTGAAGCAGAAATTCTTGCCCGATGAAGAAAGGCAAACAAAACAAAAGCATCTTTATCTGTGAATGCTATACCAACACTGTGGGAAAAGAAGAAGGAATAAGTATTGATGCCTCTCTTTTCTGTCCTCCCTGCAGGTGTGCAGGACCCTCACCATGAGAAGATAATTACTGTGACCACTAATGGGAGTATTCACAGTCCCAAGTTTCCACACACGTACCCACGCAACACTGTGCTGGTGTGGAGATTGGTAGCACTCGATGAAAACGTATGGATACAACTGACTTTTGATGAAAGATTTGGGCTTGAGGACCCAGAAGATGACATTTGCAAGTAAGTTACTTTCCCTTTCACTTAGGAAATTCTGAAAGGAGGTGATTTGAGATAAAGAAAAAAGTATTGCTTGGGTGTTTCAAAAATCAACACTTGCATGTTAACTTATTTTTAAAATGTGTATTTTAAAGTATTGGTTTATCATTTTTTTTTATAGTGCTAGAGGAAGTTTTCATGCTTGAAAGCTCTGAGGTGCTCCCATTTCTACTTCTGCATTCAATATCTAGGCCATAGACATATTACAACAAAAATGTGATATATTTAATCTCCCTCTCAAGTAAAAAGTTTTGACATCTGGGAAAATATTCTTGACAGAATGTTAGAATTATGAATTTCTAATATTTACAGAGTAAATTTAGGTGAGTAAGTTAGCTGAAGCAGAATTCAGGTCATGGACACAAAGTACTACACCACTGTTTAAGATACCCACACTACTGTACAGTATTTTAATGGCCTTAAATTTTCAAGTTATCTATCAAAAACAGCACATAAACTGTGCTGATTGACATTCTTTAATGGTACTGGTTTTTCCCTGACTTCAGTAAGTATCTGCATGCTCAGTCACTGGCAAAGGTTTCCATGGCACTTGTGGAATCTGTTTCTTTCTTTCAGCTGAGGGGTTTGTATTTTGGGAGAGAAACAGTTGTGACATAACAGGCATCAACACAGATATAGTTCTGAAACAAGCCGTGTGGTTGATAAAGTTTTAGATATTTTGTGAGGCAGTAGGACTGACATATACATTTCCTGTGGGAGGATGAAAGAGGAGAGATCCTAAACTCTTGTATCCTGTATCTGTCTGTCATCGCAGCAACACATCATAAAGTGTCCTGATGTGTGAATAGTGGTGCATGGTCTGGACTCTTCAGTAAATTAGGTAGCAGAAAAAGTATGTAATTTAAATGGCATATTCTCCTTTGATGCATTCCTGAAGGGGTACTTTACACAAGATTTTTGTTTCGAGTAATTTTTTTGTTAGTTTTGTTTTTCTGGTTTGATTTTTTTGTGTACATCATGTACACATTTGATTGGATTCTTGTTTTAAGTTTTTCTAATTAACTAGTTATTCCATTGGTTTTACATCTTGTATCAACTTTTGATAACAGATTTGTATTTTTAGAGGTTATTTTTGCACTTATCCTTGATTTGGGAGAAGGTATTTATAACAGATAGATAAATGTCTTCCTTTAATAATTCTAAAGGAAGTAATTACCAAGGCCATATCAGTACTATACTAACAACTATAAACATATGTTTTCTTGAACAAGTGCACTCCCTTTGCACAATAAGTCTTTCAGTAAAAACTTAGCTTGCTTTTTCTTTTCTTTGCATATGGCAGAGTGAAGTGGCAAGTGAAAGAAAATCCAGGTAGGGTGACTCATTCGTCCACTTGCAAAAAGAGAAGCAAGATAAGTTAAAATATTTTATAATATTATAACTAGAATAGTATTTTAATTGGAGTACATTTATTATAAGTAAACAATGTGCTGAATACAAAAGGACTGACAAATTAATAGACAGTAATAAGTCACTTATAATCTTCACTCAGTTATAATCTTATCATGTTCATATTTGTGCAGGGATACCAGGAAATTGTATGATTGCAATTCCTGATGTGTGTTCCTACTGAGAAAATTTTGGGCTTTTTGGCTTGGAAGATTCAGAAGAGAGTTATATTTCTCTCTGAAAAAGATTTGTATTTTTGATTTTAACTAGGATTCTTCTCAGATTCCTCTGAACTTTTATTTCAGTAGCAAGTTCAGTAACAGAAGAGAAATTGCACCTTGTTCGATTAAAGGGAGTACAAATAACTAACAGATTGAAGCAGTAACTAAAAAAAAACCATTAAATATGTAAAATAATTTTACATAAGTCAAGTAATGTAGCAATTACCTTGGTAATATCTCTTTATGAGTTATGTCTTGCATTTCATACCTCTTGAAGTTCCTAATAAAATTATTTATACTTCTTCCAATACTTCCTGTAGAAAACCTAAGGGCTTTTTTATTGACTACATCCCACAACATTTATTACTATACTATGTTTCTGCCACCTTGAAACACAAATCAGTATTGTTGATGTAGAGTTCTCAATGATTTCTCCAAAAACAAATGTATATGACAAAGGACAGAATGAAACATGACACTTACTTTAATCTATTATAATTCTATACCTTTAGCTCTGACGTATGATTGAAACTAAATAAAAACTGCAGCCAGGAAACATTAGACTTTCTATGTAGTGTACAGTGTGTATCAGGATTTTATTTTCTCCATTCTCTAGTGTATGAGACAATCTCATGAGCTACCTGCTGTGGTTATTGTCACAGCTTTCAGTCTCTACCTGTTTCTTAAGGTGCTCCTTCTGGGTAATGCCAGATCTTTCTCCTTCTTCTCTGCAGGCTGTGGTGCCCTGTGGTGTCAGCTCATAGGGCCAACAAGACAGTATTCTGGAGTATATCAGCTTAAGATAATTAGCAGTTTTTAAATCCCATAGTAGTTCAAATATTGCTCATACTTTGGAGAAAAATAAACTTCAAACATACCATTTGTACAAATGCTTTTTGTTTAACATAGTTCTATAACATGAATATAATAGCAGTGGTAACTAAAAAATGTCATACATGTATCCTGAAGCTATGGCAAGTTTTTTCCTGTATCTGATCTCTGCATTTGGATTTCTTCAAAATCAGTTCTGACATTTCAAGATATTCAGTGAAATCTTTTCATCTAGAGCAAATATCACATTTTACAGACATTTTGCAGATACCAGTCTTGCCTCTACTTCAAATATTTTCCAAAATGCAAATCAAAGTGATCTTCCATGTTTTTTTTTTTCACTCAGTTTTTACTTGCTATTCAACTTACAGTTTACTGTAAAGTTCAATTTACTAATGTAGCAAATTTGCATTACAACAAATTCTGTGTTTAAGGCCAGCCCTTCTGACTCAACGTCACTTGGAATTGTATTAACATGCATGTTCTGTTGATCCTCAACAGTCTTAAGTATGATTGCTGTGTAAATTTAAATTACAGGGGTTTTAGAATAAAATCCTGGTATTTTGCCTGTATTTAACTAGGTGACTTTTATCCTGGTTTTACAGTGGTAATGTACTTGAAATTCATGCCCACCATGTTTGCATTCCTTTAAAGATAGTCAGTGTTTTAATTTTTGTTTGTGTTTTTTACAATAGTTCTACTTCATCTGCACTTCATCCTTCCTATGGACAAAATGTTAAGAATCCCACTGGGTCCTTTCCAGAGTGAACACAAACTCCACTTTCTTTGGAAACTAGATTCATGCATATGTCTAGAAGAGATTTAGGTTATTTGGTTGACAGTAGGGATATATAAATCTCTGCAATATTACAGTAATTTCAGTTTCATACACTTTGTTTGATTTCAGTTGTGGCTTGCAAAAGAAAAATGTTACAAGCAAAAAAATCCCCCTTCAAACCAAGGAAAAGGAGAAGTATGTAACTCTTGGTGCAGTACTGTTTACATGGTAGAAGTGGCAGTGAATTTCTAGCAGAGGCATTGCAAATTTAGATGTATCAGCCTGGCCTTTCTGATGAAATAAAAATGCAATTTTTCTGCTGTTGATATGGTAACTGATATGACAGGTCATTATTTTCATGATGTTAGCCCCTCAATCCTGTTTTAATCATAAAGCCATTAGATTTCTGTTCTAGACAACTCCTATTGCCAGGCAGCTGCCGTAACCCTTCTTGACCAAACTTTTGCTCGGCTGTTGCTTGTTGTTCAAATTTGTTTCTCTCTGTCAATAAGAACATGAAGTGATAACAGTTTTATGATGAACTCCTCTGTGACAGGAAGACATAGATTTAGCTTTCTTCCAGCAAGAACTTAGTTGTTATAGTTCCACTTGAAAGGAAGTCTGATGATGTGAATTGGTTGTACATTGGAACATTACAATGCAAGGCAGAAATAGGAAAGGGAAAGGAAAGAATCTTTCTTGCATCAGGAACATGTATCAAACTTGGTCTCCCTTGTGCATGGAGTGGCTTTAGTTGTTCATCTGTGTTGTGTTGCAGCTGTTCTTTTTAATCATCTGATGATTACAGCCTGATTTTTATTATCTATAATAAAACACAGAAATGTGTCACAAATCCAAAGTGCAATTACTATAGATAAGGTGATAAGGATAAAATACAAGAGTAAAAGGCTATGGAAATAACTGATAGTAGAATAATAAATACCATTTTACCAACATCATCATATTATTAGGATGGTTACACTAATTTCCAAGTCTCTTAAGCCCTCTAATAATTTAAATTATCAACTGTAGTTAGTTAGTTTGTTTGTTTGTTTTGGGGGAGAGGGAGTCTTTTAGCAGCTGCAGAAGTGATTCTGTTCATTTACATCTATAAGTAAAGCATTAACCTATGTTTTGAAAGAAATTTTAAAAATTGTCTGCTTGATATGTGTAATTTATAGAACGTTTTTCTGCAGAAAATTAGTTAAGCTGAAGGCAGCCATCAGTGCTAACATAGTGCAAAATCTATGCAACTTGTTTTTTCTCTTCCTGTCAAAATCAATACTTAATTTTTAAGCCTGGCAATATTCTTCCTCTGAGGATTCTTAGGATGATGCTTTATTATTATTCAGTGCCACACATATTAAATTCACTGCCCCCCTTTTCATGTTTCCTTAGGTGACTTTCCTTCAGTGCAGGTCTGTTGTTACTGAGGTATTGCCTTCTACTGATGGAATATCAAGATTCTGTGGTAGAAGTTGTAATCCAGACTGCTTCAACAGTGTGTTCCTAATGTATTGTTAGGAAATTGTTGGTAAGAATTAGAAGATTTGGCTTAGTCTGACAACACTGAAAGAGGTGTATGAAAGAGGAAACATACAAACACTGTTTCAATTGTGGCTGTGAAGAAGGAAAATATTTTCTTACCGATCTTTTTTTTTTTTTTTTTTTTTTGGTAAGNNNNTTTTTTTTTTTTTTTTGGGATAATTTGTTTCAAATGAGCGCTAGACAGTGATGATTTATAGTAAACACAATAAAAAGACTAACCATCTTGTTACATAATTTTCCAGAGACCTTTCTCTGTAATATAAGACACAATTAGTTACTTGCACCATGTGGAGCTTTCTTTCTTTTTATTATTACAAATCTGAATTTCTAATATGTGGAGTAAAATATGAATGCATAACTGCGACTCTCTGATGCCTCAGTAAAAATTCAACAGAAATTTTGCTTCTGTTTTGCTTCTTTTTATGGAAGCACCTTGCAACATCAAGAGAGTGCATGCATGAAAGGATAATGTCAGCATCATTTTTTTCTGTTCAGAAGAAATTCTGTCCCACCACCTGCTCCCTACGGAAGAAAAAAAGTTTGTTTTTTTTTTCTCGTTTTACCTTGGGTCCATTATAGAGTAAATGTTGGTATATGTATGAAGAACACACTAATATCAAGCATAAATTTGTGAAAGAAATATAACTTCACTTTTGGGGCTTTTGAGGGCAACAAGTCCCTAATCAAGGTCTGCTTCACAAGAAAATTGTTCTCAGGACTCAACTGATGGGCTGACTTTGCTATCAATGTTAAATTATTCTCATTGACTGTGGTTACAGAGGGTAAAGTTATCTCCTGAGTAAGTACAAAGTTCAAGTTGGCTTTGAATAGCTGGATAAAGACCTTTAAGTGAACTCTGTGTTTAAAGTGAAATTGGTGTAGACAGTTCACGGTGACTCATGTTGCTAAGTAGCTGGACTGCTGGGATTTTTATTGCTTCCCCATATACTTCTGAAGATGAAGGGCTTGCTGCTGCCACCTTTATTTGAGAATTCAGAAAGGAGCCCCTCAAAGTTTTAAGGCTTCAAACTAGGAAAACCCCCAAAAGACTGAGTACCAAAACCCACAGAATGTTGAAAGCAGAGGTGAAAGTTACAGTGAAGACTAATCCTTAAAATTCTTTTCTTACAGTTCTTGCCTTAGAATTTCAGTATGTTCAATCTTAACCAGCCATTTTCTTATGGGATAATCACAAATGATATGATGTTCAACAAGAGTAATTGCTGAATTCTGCACCTGGGATGGGGCAGCTCTAGGTGTACAGACAGGGTGGGGAATGAGATGCTGGAGAGCAGCACCACAGAAAGGGAGCTGGGGGTCCTGGTCCATGGCAAATTGAATATCAGTCACTGTGTCCTGGCAGCCAGCAGGGCCAACCCTGTCCTGCGGGGCATCGGACACAGCATCACAGCTGGGCAAGGGAGGGGATTGTCCCCTCTGCTCTGAGCTGGGGTAGCCTCACCTTGAACACTGTGTGCAGTGTTGGGTGGCACAATATAAAAAAATAATAAATAAATGAAGCTGTTAGTGAGTGTCAAGAGTAGGGCCACAAGGATGGTGAAGGCTCTGGAGGGGAAGTTGTGTGAGAAGCAGCTGAGGTTACTTGGTGTGTTCAGCCTGGAGAAGGGGAGACATCATTGCAGTTACAACTTCCTCGTGAGCAGGAGAAGTGCAGGCACTGATCTCTGTCTGTGGTGACCAACCCAGGGGAATGGCCTGAGGTTGTGTTGGGGCAGGTTTGGGTTGGATATCAGGAAAAGGTTCTTCACCCAGAGGGTGGTTGGCACTGGAACAGGCTGCCCAGAGAAGTGGTCACAGCACCAATCTGGACAGAGTTCGAGAATCATTTGGACAATGCTCTCAGGCACAGGGTGTGACTCTTTGGGATGGTCCTGTGCAGGATCAGAAGTCAAACTCAGTGATCCTTGTGCGTCCCTTCCAACTCAGGATATTCTGTAATTGTGTGAGAATTTGACACATGGGTGAGCTGGGCTCTGTCTAGGTGACTCTACATGGCAGTAATACTGAAGTGTCTCATAATTGGCTGTAATTTCTGCAAAAATGAAACCATAATTGAGTTAAAATTTATTATAACTCTGGTATGTGACTCAGACTAATTTGGAAATGAATGATTCATTACCATACAGGGTTATAAAAAGCATAGGAACTCTAATTCCTCAATACAAAATATTTAATTTTTTCCCAGCACTAAATAGCTTGTTAATTTTTATTCAAAGTCTGAAAGGGGGGTATATAATTTAAACGGTTGGGATGAGCTCTAGCATTCAAGTGCCTTGGTCTAATTGAAATACTGATGGCAGAGAATTAGTATGAAGTACCTTATTTAATTTGAAGTCCATTGTAGCAACATTGATGTTTTATCAGTGGCAGAAAGGTGGCATTTTAGGAATAGTATGTAGAAAATTATATACAGCTTGTATTAATACAGGCTGGTGGAATAACTTCTTCTGATGTTTGTGGAGTTTTTTTCTATGGTTTTGATTTTTATTTGTTAGATCCATTTGCAAGACAACTGAAAAATAGTGCCAGTACAAAAGAGATTTGGATGCTAAATGGATAAATGGAGGATGAGAGTGGGAGATGGGGTCAAAATCTGTAAGAAATTATATGGATTTAGGAGCAGAGTCCTCTGATTATCTAAAAATTGTTCTTTTATATAAAAAAGACAGTAGTTTTATTGTACAATGGTTATTTCTCTCATGTGAGTTGAAATGCTACAATATTATTTCAGTTTAATGAAAAGAATTCTAATGAAGAATCCAGCAAACTTATGCTTTCTGTTTTCTTAGTGATTTAAAGGAAAAATGAGTGGATTTTTTGAAGAAAAAGAAATATCTGCATCAGTATCCCCTCTATTCTGATCTCATTGAACAAAATTATAGTGGTATACTTTTTAGTTTTTGTTGGGTTTTGGTGGTTTGTTTTGTTTGGTTTTTTTTAGAAAGATCTTCCTTTTGGATATTGCATGATTCCAGAAAAAAACATTCCACGTAATTCAAACATTACCTCATCTTTCAGCTGATCCCATGCTTTTGGTTTAGCTACTGTCCACTGTTCCCAGTGTGGCAGAGGTATGTTCTGTATCCAGAATTACAACCTTTCTTTGGGTTTTTTGTTGTTTTTTTTTTTGTATTGCTTATTATAAGCTTAATACCATTCTCATGATAAGAGATTTATAAGTGTGACAAAGCAGATATCGCAGGCAATAGAAGACAATAAAAACAAATCAGAAAAGCAAAGCTCAGTATGATACTAACTGAGGCTACTCTGTAGCACACATTTCCTAGGCTTCAAGAAGAGTAAACTCTTCTATGGTACAGAAACAGCTTAAAGCTGGAAAATTGTATTCTCTAAGCAAATCAGAGTGAAATATTACAAAGGAAAAGTGAAGGAGATGCTTCTCTGAGTGGACTAGGAGGACAGCAGAGCGCTGATGATGTGATCAGAAAGGCATGCTGCACAAACCTAGAGACTGCATTCCTGCCCACCCACTTTTCCCTCAATTTCAGTAAATACAGCATTCATTTTTAGTATCCACTGTTGCTAGAGGACACTATAATAGATATTATTTTGGAAGTAACTTGACACTTATTTTCACAGCCCAGATGAGTGTGTAGGAGAGTGATTGCTGATAAGTGGGCAGTTGACATAATCCCTTACTCCTTTTTCACATCAGAGACTATAGTCATTGACTTTAAAAAAAAATTAGGCTCCTTAAAATTTCTTCCTGGTCCTCTCAATCTCAGGCAAGCTATTTGGATAAAGTAAATTGTGTCCCCATTATCAAAATATAATTATAAAGGGTCCTAATCCTAATTTATTGCTTCTAAAATTGTTTTGTATTACTGTAGTTGGCAGTGTTTATTATAGTGGTGAAGTTATTTCCTTTGAATGTGAATGTGAACTGCTGGGTCTTGCTTCTTTCTAGGGTGCTCTGGGAACAGTTGTTACTGATGGAGTTCTCCTGCTCTCACCCTGCCATTTATTAAAATATAGAAGTAAATCTCTACTTTCAGGAGCAGAAAAACATACTGTGAGCCATCACCACCTGATCTCAGGGACACAGGCAGACCCTGTAGCCACCTCTAGTTTCTGATGTGGCTCAGTTTAGCTCCTGATGTCAAGACGAATGCAAGTTGCAGAGTCAGGCTCAGCAATGTAATCTAAAGTTACCCTGTGTAGTGTCAAAATTTGCCAGTTTAAGTATAGCATACACTCCCTTCCTATGTTTTCTGATGACTGAAAATCTAAGTTCAGTTACAATGTTACACTCGCCGTCAGGTATACGAGGATTAAACAGGAATATCAGACATTCCAGCTGTCCTGTTCCTGGATGGACAGTGTGTTTCTTCACCTGTTGTGCAGGTTTTCTTTTTCACCTTTCTCCACTTGTCCCCTTCTTTCTTCTCTCTCTCACTAAACTCTTCCTTGCTTTTTAAAGTGTATCATCAACATTTAAAAAAGCATGTTTCCCACATGCAATTTTAGCCAGTATTACCAGCAAGTATTTTCAGTCAGATGAGTTAGTAGCAATCCGGTCTTGCACTCAATGCTGCTCCATTAGGATAAAGCAGAAGTAAAATGTAATGCAATTTACATCAATCTGGTCGTCAGGACATCTGAGAAGATGCACGTGCATCAGAAACTGCAGAAAGAAAGATGCGTTGTTATAAAAAATATTAGGTTGTCATGTGGGAGCATAATAGGGTTTTACAAGGTAAAATTTTTAGACCATCTCATTTTCTGAAAGTAGCATGTGAAGAGGGAGACCAGCACTGTAGCACCAATTATTAAGACATATCTCTTCAGACTAGTCTTTGGTTCATAAACTGTGGCTGGACTAAAGATAGATTTGCATAATTTTATGACCATCAATTTATAACTAGTAAAACTGAGGTGAGAAGAAAACCTCTTCCACTCCTTAGGTGAAAAGCGATCTCTTGCTAGAGTTGGGAATACATTTTTTTCTGGCTCATTCAGACTGCTCTGTTACATTACAGGATTTTTTCATCTTCTGTTTGTGTAGCAATTACTAGCCTGAATAACAGACTTTGTGACAACTGGTCTATCCTGGACTGGTAATTCCTGTGTGCAGGTGGAGCTGCCAGGAGGCCACATGTTATTGTATTGCTGAGCTAAAGAAAAATAAAGGTGTTTTCATTTAAATAAACATAGATAGAGCCCCAGCCTCCCCTGAAGTAGGCAAGAGGGCAGGAAGGGAACATGAGAAACTTATCCAGGTATGTAATGGTGTTATAATATTAGAGGCTGCTTGAGGGGAAGGAAAGCAGCCTGCACTGTCCTGGCAGAATCTTTGCATTGTTAAAAATGCCCCTTATGCCTGCTTATGGTTTTTTTTCACCTAAAACTATACTTTTGAATATTGTTAGGAAATTGCTTAGTAGTTTGCACATCATTGACTGGAGCCATTGCTGCATTCCAGGTTTATATCCTGGAATATCTTGGAGAGTGCATAAAGAAAAAATTACTCTTTACGACACTAGAATAAATATTTCTAATGCTGCTTGAAAAACAATGGTAAAAAATGTGTTTGTGGAGTCACAGAATCTGAAACAGATACACTGTCCAGTGAGCAGTGTGGATAGAGGAAGAAATTTTATAGTGGATTAGAAATAGTGCTTTACAGCCTTGGCTGTAAATATGAACTCTAAGGTCCATTAGAGTTTTTGATTTTCTGCAAAATGTTGATCTGTACAGTAGGAACAGGTGATTTATTATGATTGCTGTAATTCACAAGAAAAAATATACCAGAGAAGTCCTGGGAAAAACCTGGTAAGGCATTTAGTTCTCAAAAATCTGGAATGTGTAGTACTGTAGAGTTCAGGACATTTATTAAGCTGATTCGCTCTGTGAGGAGAGACAGCAGCTTCATCTTTATGAAGGCACAAGTCCTTTGGGGAGTGTAATGTCCAATGCAGCAGGACCCTGAACTTCGGTGGTTGTTTCTGCACAATGTTTTATTATAAGATGATGATGATGATGATGATGATGATGATGATGATGATGATGATGATGATGATAATAATAATAATAATAATACAGGTAATACCTTGTATGGCAGAAGACAAGAAGAAATAATAGGAGTACTACTGCACAAAACAGTAAGAATATGTGGCTCTGTTACCATTTTTTGTTATGTATGTTATTATTTTAACTCATAACTTATTCAGAATACTAAAGAGATCTGTGGCCCATATATGCAGGGAATAGCACAAAGTAGAGAATCAGAGGTGAAACAGTAAAGGAAAAGGTTTCATGTAGATGTTACCCATTTTTTAGTCCTTGAAAAAGAACCTTTCCAAGTAAAATCTAATTTTGTGGATTTTTTTTTTTATTATTTACTGTAGTTAACATGACTACAGGAGAATCTGTAGTCAGATAGGAAAAACGCAAATGTAGCATATTAACTCTGAGTGTTGGAAATCTTTGGAACCTTCATCTACACAGAACTTTATTCTTTGTATTTAAAGATAAACGCCAAAGTAACGCAATAGGTGCCCCCAACAGGCTGGGGCATCATTTGCAGGCCTATCTCTATGTGTACCTTTATTCCAAGTTCACCCTTTCCCCCCAATTCTTCTTTTATATATTGTAATAGTATAGAATGGTATGAAATGTCATGCACTTTTTTGGTTTATATGCCTGTTCTACTCATAGCATGCCATTTTTGGACCAAATTTAATCTGTATTTAAAAAAAACAAAACTATATATATTTCTTATTCTGACTGGCATTGGAAATAGTATCATTCTGTAATACAATGAGGATAAGTGTAGGTAGCTTCTAAGATATTTGAAAATTGAGGTTCTAAAGAGAAGAGTTTGGGAAAGTCTTCTTACCTCCAATTCTGATCTGCAGGATTATACTGTCTCTTCCTTTAAGATGCTTATTTAAGTGCTTGAAATGCTGTATCAGTTGAAGTTTGTAAGGGTATAAACTAGTTTGTAGCAGAGGCTGAATTCTGTGGTTCTATATTCCTGAAATTACTTCTTTATGTGCTTAATCCATATCAGTAGTTTAATATATGCTTAAATAGTTGAAAGCTTTCTGTCTGAACATAGAATTGAAATTGTTTCAGACCCTTAAGTACATTTACCAAGGTATCAAGTTTGCAATTTCTCATTTTGGTCCCTTCAACCCCACAAGGCAGATGTCACTTTCAGAGCCTATGGGATATATATGTGCTTATGGTTGAGACACATGTTTATCAGTGCACCTAGATACCAGTCATGAGGATTTATTTCCTAGATAAAGTTGTGTGCCAATTTCCTAGTCATTGGGGAAATGTTTTCAGCAATACACAGTTTATTAACTGGCACTGAAGTAAACTTTTCATACAAATGCGAGTTTTGGGGAAGAGGGACATTTCTTTGGGCTTCTTATTTTTGCATGCAGTGCCAAAATGTATTCACCAAGGGACAAAAGAAAAATGGAAATATATTTTCTGGTAGACTGAAGTGTGGTAATGCAGCAGTTAATTTCTCCAAATCAAACAACCAGTGCATCTTTTTCATGAAAAGGGTTTGCATGTTTGAAGGTTAGATTTTGGGAGTTTGAACTCTGTCTCGTTTTTCCTTTCCACTTGTAGTGTAGTAAGTGTATATTTATGATCAAAGTGGCTTACAGTGAATGAAAGGGGATAAAATGGAAATCTAAGGATTAAACTTTTTTTCCCATGTATCCTAAATAACAAGGTAGAAATACAGAGAGAGCTGTGTGGTTGTGTTAGAAGCCTCAGGCTGTTATTAATCAGTGTGAGAAAAGATTAAACAGGGAGAACCATGGCAACCATGTAACATTTGTGAATGAATCTGTGTTTCCATAAGGCAGTTCCTAATGGGCAGTACTGCACATTCTAAAATAGATGTGTTCAAAGTAGGTTGGTGCAGAAACTGCAATCCGTATTTGGGGAAGGGCAGTTAGAAATGTTCTCTGTTTATACCTTGAGTATCTTTATTTCATGGAAAATGTATACACAGCAGGGTACTTGGGGGTTTTATGCTCATTTGTTGGCTGGAAGTGATATCTACTGCTAGAAGTGATGTTTGTATATAATTAAGCATAACTTTCTGAGTACAAAACCTGACCTCATCAGTTATTTATTTGGATTATATCTGGGTTTGTTGTTTCTTTCCAATGATTGTTATGACACAATGTGTATAAGATCAGCAAATACAGAAACTACTATGGAAATTTATTTCACATCAAATCACTGGTGTTCCATCTTTTTTCTGTTTATATGTTAAAACATCAAGCATGATGATTTCATGACAGAAATCATAGAACATAAGTCTTTTCTCAGTTGTTGCATGATCTGTAATGATATCCAAAGGAGTTTCCTCTTGCAGGACATGACACTGCCAAATCCTCCTAAAGAGGGTGAGTCTTAGGGGTAAATTAACCATGTTGTGAGACTCAGGAACTGCAGTCAAATGACTCTGGGCAACTTTGTTTGGAATTTCATATTGGAAAGACAAAATCCAGAGGGAATATTTTAAAGAATTAAAATTTTATATTGGCTTGGTTTCAAAAAATGTTTTCTTCCCTTATCCTGACTTTACGGTCGCTCCAAGCAGCCCCAGTCAAATATTTCTGATGATGCTTAGCAGAATAATTTTTACTGAACTTTTACCTTGTATGGCATATTTCCTGGTACTGTCACAGACCCACCATTTCAGTCAAGGTACCTCCAGGAAATCTGCTTCCTGAGTTCCTTTCTGCTGCCTCTCTGGCAAGTGACATTATTCGTAGGTAACTTCTACTCATGTGCACTGCTAGTGGGTTTCAGTTCCAGGAATCTTGTATCTACTGTGCTGAATGGGGTACTGGACTGAATGGGCCAGTCCGACTTTCATATAGACATTTCTGTCTGGCAACAAATGCAGAAGAGTATAGCGCAAATTAATGCATTTCAAAGACAATGAAATTAACTAAATAGCTCCTCTGAAGCTTGTAAAATTGGGCAATAGGTGATTGTGCTGCCTGACCTGGTCACATTGTAAAGGAAAAAAATACCCGAGTTAAAATTTTATCTTACATGAACTGAAAAGTAGTGCACAAGTACCTGCAGTTTCATTATTACTGATGACTTCAATTTTATGTCATTTTGATTTTCATCTCACATGATGTGTCGTTTGTGTCTGTGCCTTTGTCTTTGAGGAAAACTTAGTTTTGTTTCTGTGAAAGGGGCAGTATTGGTAGTAAAAAAGGAAAGTTCTCCACCTGTTGAATGAATGATGGAGTAAGCTTTTCTTTTTACAACTGTATTGCTATGTCTGTAGGCTTGTTGCTTGCTGGAAAGACTTTTTTTATTTTCTCTCTAATCCACCATGCCACTCTGTCCTTTTCTTCCATTTTTTGGTCCTCCCATTTTCCCTCTGTCCTTTGTAATTAGCTCTGCTTTCCTCTTGTTCTATCATGCATCTTTGCTGTATATTGGCCTGCAGGGAATAACAGAGCTGCTGTCTAGATACCCTGGGCGTGCGTGCCTCTGTCGTGCCCCAGTGTTCCCTTTTCCACTCAGATAAACACAAATCTGCCAAGCTTTGAAAAAAAGTCATTGTGCTAAATGTTTAGCCTTAGTTTCCTCTATAGGCAAAAATGTTTATTTTTAAAGAGCAATATTATTGCTTACAGATGGGATTTGAAAGAAATCTAAGAAGTAAAGACTGTGTAAGGTATCACCAGTACCTCACACTTTTGTCTATACAAAAGCATATTTATGTCAAATGGTGGAAACCAAGACTTTTTGTTCCATAGGAAATGTAATATTTTAATAGCAGAAATTAAAATTATTTCAAGTAGAGGTGCAAGAGGGCAGTAAGGTTTCCTTTGGAATGATGGTGCTAAAATTCTGATTAGTAAAATATCAAAGTTATATTTTCATGATGACAGTTTTTAGTAATTTCCAGTATTTCCAAAATCGAAGCTGTCCAAACCGTTTCAGTGCTATTTTACAACAGTTTGTCTGGTGAACTGCCAGAGGACCTTGATGTTTTGGGTCTGCAGGTGGATATGCTATGCCAGCACCAGGCCAGGAAAACCTCAGAATTCTATATGCTTTAAAACAAGTTGGAATAGAAATAATGCATTGCCCCACAAGATGCTGTAAAAAATTCAATAGNAAAAAAAAAAAAAAAGCATGTTTTTATCAAAAGGGGAAGGAAGAATAAATTTCACCTATCACAAACTGTTTTAATGGGCTTTCTAGATTTTTGTCCAGCATGCATCCATATACAGATGAAAAGATCCAACACCACTGATGTGACAAAGGGTTTTACCTGGCAGATTTTTGCTTCTTACATTTTATGATGTATTTTTTTGGAATTCTGGAGGCAGAGGGAAGGCATTGAAAGGTCACAAAACCTCAAGCCAAGATAAACAACCTGTCAGAATATGTTTAGGAAATGATAGTATAAACCACAGAAAAACATATAGAAAGGAGAGGGAAACACATACCCTTGGAAAATACATTTCCTGATTGGAATGCTGTTCAAGTTTTGAGCTGCTTCCTTGCTCTTTTCCAGTAAATTCTTTGTTCAGGTTGTTAATTCAATCCATATTCACAGGCACCCAGGCCCTGGGGGAGGGGGTAGATCTGCAGCAGGTATAACAGAAGGCCTTGTTGGGCATCATGCCTAAAGGCCAGAGCATCTTTAGTCCCAGGAAAGGAGATTGGATCACCTTTCTGACATACATTTTACTCAGTAATATTTAAAAAATATTACAGATACAGCACCAGAGCATTTTTTTAGTCATTTTCAAAGAGGTTTGTTTTTGCTCCTTTGCACACTGCAAAGAAGAGAAAGATTCTGTGCTGGTAAGTCCAACATGCATCATTTTAACATTTTTTTATTCCATTGCAGTTGTAAAATGGCAACTCAGTTCTTGGTTATTTGTTCTAGTTCTCTTGTGTTTCAAGTACAAGCTTTGCTTGATCAGGAAATAATTTTCCCTGGCTGAGCTATTGTCCCTGCTGCTCCTTAGCCCTGTGAGATCAGCTGTAAAATTACGTACCACAATAATGTAAATGCTAAAGCAACTGAACAACTTTGTTCTGTTATTTTAAAGAAAGTTCAGACATCCATCCAGATGTGAGATTAGAGGAATTTTAGTCACAAAGAAGGCTTTTTGACAGGTTCTTGTAGCACATTTAGCCCAGATAACTGAGGAATAAAGTCATTGGCTCAAAATGTCATTATCCAAGCTGAATTTTATTTGGTTTTTCAGAATATTTGTTTCCCTCAACTTTACCTCTCTCCTAATGGAATTAATCAGCTTTTATTTGAAAGGTCTAGGATTTAAACTGTGGAATTTGAGGGTTTTTTTTACTTCAGGTGCACCAGAAGACCAAAGGATGCAATAAAAACTACTGCAGGTTAGGTAGAGTCACTAAGCCCCCTGACTCCCCTGAACATCTTAAATCTAAGTCAATAAATCTAAATATGAGCTTATTTGACTCTTTAAAAATCAGAAAGGTAGGTAATTATTTCATGTTCTTAACTGAAAAATAAAATGGTTATCTTTAGAAATTTCATAAGCTAATCTTGAAAAGAAAAAAGCTCAGTGCTCCAAATAAATTTGATAAATGTGTTGAGCCCTGAGGCCTTAGTGCAATTAATGTACACATTGCCTTTGTAATAAGTTGTATACCTGATCATAAAGTAAAAACACCGGTGGATCTGTTAAAGGAATTAGTTTATGTTTGGGAGAAAAAAAAGATAATGATAAAGTAATTAGTATCATAAGTTCAACAAAGATTTAAAACTGTGCTAAATGGCAGTAATAGATTTTGAACACAGTTAATGAGCATATTGATTGCATTCATTTTTAATTAAGTGGAAAAAATAATGGTCCTTTAACTGGAGATAATAAATGTGCAAGTCAGTCTTGCACAAACATGCAACACAAGAATTTATTGCCTGCTGTCTAACTAGGGAACTGGGAATCATTATAAAGATTAGATTTACTGAAAAAAAAATCCAGAAAAAGCTTTAGTAGAAAATGTTTACGAGGTAATAATTTTCACATTAAATATAGTTTGGCATATTTGGTAGAGTGTGTGTGTGCATGATTTTTAAAATACGAGCCTTTGCTATCATCAGAGGTAGGACTGTTTGTACCCTTGAAACAATCCTGCTATTTACAAATTTAGATTTATGTGAGGTGTATTTAATATATGACTGCACATGCAGGAGAACATAAAAATACTAGAAACCTCAAAACTTTTTTCGAGTTTTGTTATGCTCGTGCTTAGGATACAAATTGTGGTTTAAAAAAAAACCCCAAAAACCTTGGCTGGGGAAGCTGCAGCTGAAAACAGCCGAGTGCTTGCCCTGGTTTAACCAGCACACACTCACCTTCCCAAACCACCAGGCTGTGCTGCCACTGGGGCTCTGGGGGATTCAGAAGCTGAAGCAGGGAAAATGCAGCTGAAATGCTTAGTGTTTATTCTGTCAGTGGGCAGCTGGGGAGCTGACATGAAGCAGGTTAAAGCACTGAAACCAGATGTACCTTCTAGAGCAGTGGCTTTCCATGTTTTTATGACTCGGGAGCCGCTTAAACATTTCCAGTGAAAACAGGGACCTTTGTATGGCATACTGAAATTTGCTGATGATTGACTGGCATGTCTTAGTTACCTTTCATGGATCTGGTTGAAGTTGTTCACCAATCCCCAGGGATACCCAGTTGACATGTTAAAAGCAGTGAAACTAAATCAAGCTTAGTATGTTTCATTCCCTCAAAGTTCCCATACCTCTCGTGTCAATATTTCCACAGTACCAGGTTCTTTCTGACATGCAGTGAGGTCTGGGTCTTTGTTCAACAAATGTCTTTTTGGGATATGCATAAATGCCTTCAAAGTTTCCCTAAGCTCAAACTTAACCTGTAGGAAGTTATAATACCTCTGGTATTCCAGGAAAGCAAGTTTTCATTACTATAAAGCCCCCAAACTTTCACCGGTGGCATGCAGTGCACTGCTGGTGCCATTGCAGTACGAGTTACTGTGCCACTCAGGCAATTACAGTCTTTTTTTTTCTCTGATTTTATTCTGTCCTGTCACACATGTAGTAATTGTTCTCGCTACAAAATGCAAAACCATACACTTGGGTCTCTTCAAAAATCTAACTCTGCTTTTATTTTTTTAACCTCACTGCATGATTTTATTATGTATATAAGTCAGTAACAACTTGGGAGCTAAGTATAAAATAGCTGGCTTTGGCTGCATACTTTTAGCATTTAAAAAAATAAAAAAATTGCAGAGTCAGTTTATTGGTTAAATTAGGAATTTTATAGGATTTTTATCAGTGAATAAACCTTTTATTTTCTTTTCTGTTCAGGTATGACTTTGTAGAAGTTGAAGAGCCTAGTGATGGCACTGTTTTAGGGCGCTGGTGTGGTTCCAGTACTGTGCCAAGCAGACAAATCTCCAAAGGAAACCAGATCAGAATAAGATTTGTGTCTGATGAATATTTTCCTTCTGAACCTGGATTCTGCATCCATTATACACTTCTTATGCCAGTAAGTAACATGTTTCAGATCAAAACATTTCAGGATACAAAATCTTTGAACTGGTAGCTCAAAAGAATCTTTTAATAGGTTAAGATTAATTACTGTTTATTTCTTAATAATAATAATGAGCGATCTGTCTTCCTGAATTGTACATTTTGTTTCTGTTTTTTTAACTGAGTTTTCCTGTGGTTCTTTTTGGATGGCTTTGGATTAGGAAGCTGTGGGCTCAGTTGTTTGTGTGGAAAATTCAGTAAAATGTTTGCATTCCTGATATGGTAGTGTGGAAAAAACCAAAAATTCCAGCTTTGAGAAAACGATCAGTTTATGAATCAGCAGTGTGATGTTGAAAGAGGATTGAGAAGTTACAAAAAACACCCTGAAGAGATTAGTGGTTTTATTAGTCAGCTACTATTAGACATACTCAACCAGATGATTATATGTAGTTCCCAAACAAGATTTCTTATGATTCTAGATAGTTTTAATATAGAGTCAAAGCATACAATCTATAATATTCATTTTTCATTGCATTTTCCATGCAAACTGTACTTTAGGCTTCTCTTAAATGTTGCTTAAAGCTTGCTAGTCACAAATATTAAACTAGTCATTGTCTAAAATGTGACTAATTCACTGTTTTCTGTTACTATTTTCATGAAAGATATGTGATAGAAAAAAAATGTTTACAGAATTTTAAGAATGAGATAAAGTCCTGAAACATTAAAATGGAGAAAAACAGAAGTTGACCTGTTTTAAAATAGATACTCCATATTTAAAAAGAGTAAGGAGTATTTTTCGTTAAATTCCTCATAATTCACTTTGAATCTCCTAAGTAGTCTCGTGGTCTGTGGTATTTGGTTGGTGGAAAGTATCTCCAAGCTCAATAAAACATGGATCAAAAGAATCCATGTTGTAACCCTACTGACATATGCATCACTCAGAATGCACTTGGCTCGCTCTGTGTTTCTGCTATTTTTGCTCCTTCTCCCCGCTGGCAAAATTTCAGTTATTGAGAAGAATGTATTTGGCATGCTGATGGTGGCGTCAGTGTAGTGCAGTGGAGGTGAGATGTTTGTGTGTATATATTTGTGTGTTATTTTCCTACAAATATTTTTAACTACTTATGCCTATGGAAGAACTGCTTCCAAAGGGACTAAAGGTTTGATCTGCATCTTTGACTCTTTTATGAATTATAATAACTTTTGTGAGTAGGATACTATGATCTGATAATGGTAAACTTTAAAATTAAATAAAATGTCAGTCTCCAAACTTGAAATAAGACCAGGTTTAAACTTTGGTACACCAGAGGGCAGAATGTAATAAGTACGTTTACTTTTAGAAAATGGTAAAAGAAAATCAATAAATACATGTGTTTGTGAGGTTGATGCCAAATGCTGTTGTCACACCTCTAGTTCTACACTGTACTTGCTATGTAGCTCTCTAACTTATATATGATCCCATTTCTGTGGAACTGATTAAACAAAGGCACCTTAAAATACAATTATTTCTGTGTCATGCTGTATAAATGGAGTGAGTTTATTTCTTAATATTTCATGGGGAAAACTGCTGGAAAATTTAAATTATCAGCATTCACAAAACAAAGGTTTAATGTTCAGAATAGTTACATCTAACACATGATAAGAAAAAGAGCAGCCCACTTGCTGTCATAAAAATTTGGAATGAGCCCCAATATGTGCAGTGCACTAACTGGTTATCAGTTAATTTTTAAGTCTCCCTCTAAATGAGCTGTGATCTTCTTCAACAAAAAATATGTCCTAATAGTCATGCAGAGTACAATTGCACATTTCAGACAGCAGATTGTAAATTAAATAGATATTGTTTAGTTCCAGGATTAAACCTGCTTCTTGTACCCAAAGCAATTGAAAAGCAATGCCAAAAAAAGTAGTCTGCTTTACTACTCTGAAGTTACCTTATCTAGCTTTTCAAGAGAAAATAAAATGTACAGCCGCCCTCCTACATTCCCCCCCCAAAAATGTCAGCTATAGGAATAAGCTTAAACTTTAAATAATTCTTGCAAAATCATAACTGATTCACTAAGAGATTCGGTTCAATGAATTGGTCCTAAACAGTTAATTATTTTCCCTCTTTTTTTTGAAAAGTAATGGGGAGGGGGAGATGCCTGGTAGACTAGCAGGGAGAGATTGTTTGGGGAGAAATGAAGCAAAACTGAAATAAAACAGTGCAAGCTTGTTTCTGTATTTGAAGGCCACACACAGAGAGGGGCACCGGACACATTTTCAGGTCTTTTAAAGAGCAAGAGAAATGGCTTTGTTTAGATCTGCTGTAATTTATTGTGTACATACATATATATATATATATATAATATTTTTTAGGGATTTTTTTCTTTGTATATTATATTTCAAACCAACTTTTCACATGATTAAGTAGTGGGAGAATGGCTATTGATCTGATTACTTTATTTCTAGTATTTAGTTACTCTAAAGAAAGGACTCACAGCCATTTCAATGTCAGTGGATGCAATATCATTCTCTAGAAAGATTTGATATGGGATTGGAAGACACTCACTGCATAAAAGCAGTGTACTTGTATGCATACTGTATACAAGTAGAATGTTCCCTGATGAAAAAATTATGCTTGTCTTCAGAATCTAACTAATTAGATTTTAATAATTTGAATTTCTTCCATTTTAAGTTGAGTACTGTGACATCTTGTACTTCATATCATTCTGGTCTTACTACCACTTTCTTTCCTCTATTTTTTACTTACAGGTTAATTTTGTCTGCAGTACTGTGAAGTGGATGCAAGTGTTGAAAAAGCTTATTGCTATTAAGCAAACATAGTTTGTGTTATTCCAAAATGGTTATGCTCCTTTCAGCACAGCTGTTATTCTCCATCACTCTTTCATGCTCTGCCCTGTCACTTACTCTGTGCTTACTGGTGAGCTGCTTTATTCAGTAAGGGCTGCCTAGTGATGGTTCTCGATTTTGACCAGCTATCAATTTATTAAAAGACATGATTTTGGCAGCTCTGTACCACCTAAAGCCTCCTAGAACTTTATTGCAAAAACAATCCATATTTCATTTCTTCTCCCCTTCTTCTCATTTGCCCTGTATAGTAGCCGCAAGAAATTAAGGGAAATCTTATAAACTGCTATAATATACCTTTGGACCTCAGTCTTCCTAGTGACTTGTTTAGTTTAAACTATGTCAGTTACAAGTTTGGCAGAGAAAGCTTGATGTAATAAAGTCCATTGTTAGTTGGGGAGCGGGTGAATGGGATACTTGATGCCTGAGGTGCCATAAAGGAATGCATGACTGATTGCCAAAGTAGTTATTAATTATTCAGGACACTCAGAACAAAGCAGCTCCAGTTAAAGTTGAAGGTGGGGGTGACTGTATTCCCCTTCTTTTTTTGGCATATGGTAGCATGTCATTTGTCATCAAAGATCATGCCAAAGATCTTTGAAAATAACAGATTTAACCCTCTTTTATGCAAGCAAAGATGAAACTCCAAGAAGCTGTCTAAAGTCTGACCTGGTTTAAAAGTGACTTAGCAGGTGGTTTGGGATTTTGGTGCAGTACCCGCTTGGCTACGTGGGTATCAATCCAAGAGAGTGGTCTGCTTTGGTTTGCTTTTCTTTTTTCTCCTTTTGATGCAGGGATTTTCTTCGTATTGCTCGTGCTTTTAGCAGCAATAAAGGTTAAATAGATATTCTTTTTAGAACTAACTGATAATACTTCCTTTATTTCATCCAAACTGGCTAAGCTTTGCTCTTTAAAGATTGAGCATGTTACTCTTTTTTTGTGGAACCTTTTTAATTGAGCTTGTTGATTGAAGCAGACGGATAAAGTGCTAATGGAAAAAGGGCATCAAACTAGAACAGAGACGAAAGCTCATACCTTGCTGTAGCTTCCTCTCACAAGTCTACAGATTTCACAGCAATCAGGTGTTTCTTATATGTTTGTGCTGAAGCCTAAGAGATGCTTAACTCTGCAATAACTGGAAATTCATCCATAAGCATCATATTTGACATTATTGATCTGCTAAACAAGGGGGTTTCTACCTCTCTTCAGAAGTGGTCAAAAGGTTTTAGAAATAAAATTATTTCAGGGTTTTTTAAGCCAAGGTGGTACCAGAAGAATTAGGACAGTAGATGAGTGTTATGTAGCACTTTGCAATGCTACATGAAGTGAAATAGAGCTGTGAAAACCCTTCATGTGGTGGCAAAGACTTTGAAACAAAACCTCTGTGTTCAGGCTTTCCACTGATTAGGTACAGTGAAACCTTAGTCTAGATAATTAAACTAAAGATGCTCCAGTGTGCAAATTCCATGTAATAATTTTCTTTTGTGTGGAAAAAAATTATTGTGAATCAAAGATGTTTTGGAACTAATTCTGTCTTTGGAGATTCTATTTTGCATTAAATTTTTGTTTAACATCTAAGATGAGATTATTTCTTAGATGAGACATTAAATATTACCCCAAAATGCATAGATAAGAGTAAAATGCTTAAGTTAACCAAAAAAATGCAAAAAGTACAAACTGAGAGTGGCTATTCTCCATGGAACTAATATGAGTGGTGGAGGAAAAAATCATTGAAACTCTGAAGTATACTTTCTAATTAAATCATAATGTCTCTTTTTCTTGTGACCATATCTCCTTCTATCCCACAGACGTCATAAGAAGTTTAAAGATTTGTGTGTGTGAAGCAGACTTGCAGAGAGACAAGGTTAGGCAGGAATCTAGCAAGATTATAGACCTGCAGGGAAGTCCATAGAAGTGTATCCTTAACCTCCACAACCTGAGGTGTCGGCAAGGATTTTCTAAAATTCTAAAAGGAAGAGTGACATTTTGAACCATTTCAGTGTTGTCATTTAGTTCTTAAAAGAAGTGAGTGTACTTAATCTGATAGCAAGTTTTTTACTTTGAAGGACAAAGTTCCTTTCCCTTTGGTCAAATCTGAATGCATTTTCTCATGTAATACACGTAGTATAAACCATTTCTTTTGTTTATACTGTTTGTTTATATGTTTGTTAATGATGTTCACATTATTTTTCTGTGATGTTTGACTTGCAGTGGCTTAGGCTGAAATGAATCACAAATTGTTTCATTGTTGTGGGAAAAAGTAATTTAGTTTCCTTGGATTAAACTTTTTTACAAATTTATCACATATTTGACTAAGATTTAAATTCATGGATTTGGAAACTTTATTGAATATCACATCCCCTATCACTAAAGCAAGAGATAAAAAATCAGCCCATTTTCTGATTTTTAAAGAAGTAGCAATAATTTCAAAATTAAATGCAGTTGCTTTACCACAAATGTCATGCTTTTGTGGTGTTTTTTTTTGTTTGTTTTGTTTTTTTTTTTTTTTCCCCAAAATTTATTTTTTTTTGTTTTTTTTTTTTTTTTTTTTTTTTTTTTTTTTTTTTTTTTTTTTTTACAACAAGTTCTGTGCAAGTTTTCTTCCTGAAAAATTCAGGAGTGGTCAACAAATATCAAATGTTTTTTTGTTTTGTTTTGTTTTTTATGGACCATTAATATAAGTCTTAAAACTCTTTAATTTCTGAGTTTGGGGCCGTTTTTCAGAAAGTATTGAGGGGCAATCACTAGTGACATGGACAAGAGCTCATGAAAGGTACTCTTTTTTTAGTTGTCCAGAGCATTATGTCCAAATTAAATCACTCTGTGCCAGCTTGTTTAAAGCAGAAATTATTACCACAAACAACAAATGGGGTAATACAACTGTTAAGGATAAACAGGCAACTTTTATTGCTCCTCGTCCCAAATAATGTCTTTGATTAGTTATTAACCCTCTCCTCCCCCTTGAAAGCAGACCATAGAATGATTCACTGGAAACAATTATATACACTAAAATGTGAAAAATATATTTAGAAAATATATTGCAAAAGTATTTCAAATATATAAGACAATCTCTTTTCTTTATTTTCTGTAAATTAGCCCAATGCTTTTATTAAATTTCCATTTAGTAATAAATATTTATATTGTCAGGGATTCTTCTTTAGTATTTAAAAACTTTATTAGTGTCTAACAGTATTTCAGCATAGAAGTTTCTGTACGTATATTTAACTTGGAAATGAGTTTTACATGGTCTATCATTTACTTGTTTACTCTTCTAGTGTAAATTTTAATGTATGATCTGCTGTTTTCAAAAATTTAGAGGTTTTCTATGAGTGTCCTCAAGAAAAAAAAAAAATCAGGTGAGGCTGTGACTTAAGAGCAGTCTGTATGTATATAAAAATGTCACTCTTCAACTGTAAACTCAGTGATGTCATGTAACTGGAACTTCGGATGCTACTTCAACATAAATATTTCATAACGTTGTTCAAATGTTCCTTTAGTCTTTCAAGATTATTGTGTAGTCATGGTTCAAGTTTATTTGTTCAATCTAATTGATCATATCTATCCTAATGACTGCAGTGTCTCAATTATTTGGTTTTTTTTATTTAATCCTTTACTAAATATTTTATGAGCTACTTTTCACTTGATATGTTTGGTTTAAAAAACCCAGATCATCTTCCCCACAAAAAAAGGCAACAAAAAGGCCACACACAAAAATCCCACAAGAAAACCCAAACAAAAAACTCAAAGAACTCCCAACACCACCCTCCCTCTCCCACAAAGTTTTTTTAGCAACCCATACTTTTTATACTCTAAGTACTACAGAATTATCTAGTTGACTATTCCTTCTCCAGTTTTCAGGATGAGCAGAAAGTAGCTCATGGCTTCTCTACAAATTCCAAAGCAAAGTGATTCTATCCCATTCTCAAAGTAATCCCCTGTGTAACTGGCACAGTCCTGATTTTTTTTTCTTTCAAATACTGAGGCAGTGTGTCTGTCATGGTTGCTAACTGAAAAAAAAGGTAAGGAAATGTACATTTGATACTTGGTTTCAGGCACCACCATAGTTTTCAGTTATGCCATTTATGTGCATTCCTGTTCTGTCCCTATTCATTATTCCTATCTTAGTCATGCTACAATCCCATCCATTGCCTCACCCCAGCAAAACAGGCAGTAACTAATTAGAGTGGTGTGTACTGTGCTAAATTTTCTTACTATGATTCTGGTAGGAAAAGGCAAAAGCAGAAATTAAATGAAAGAAGTTGGGATAGAAGAGTGCAACTTCTCAGGGTTTTTAAAAATTTATTTTTCACATGGTGGAGCTCTGATGGTGGCAGTTGTAGACATTTAAGATGAATTCAGCTGCGGAGCAGCTTCTGTGGATGGTTTTTACTGCAGACTCTAGCTCCACAGGTTGGTAGAAGCACCTCTTTAAATTCAGGAGAAAAATTCTTGACAGAATAATAACACTGTGTAGTAGCTTCAGGGTAAGAGTTTGCTTGTGGGAAGATTAATGAGGGATATTGGAAGTGGTGTTAAGACAAATCCTTTTGTTTCTGAAAAGGAATAGATAATAAGCACTATGGGAATACGAAAATTTGCACCTGTCTTGTCTTTGCAGTACCTGGCCTCTGGTGTTGCAGATGGGGATTATGAGCTGTCATTTGTTAGCTTCTGTAAGTGCTCAAAACCTTTTTAATGATGATGATGAAAGGTTTGGCTGAAGAAGCCAGGATTGTTGTTGAAAAGCTTTCTGTTTTGTTTTCATGGGAAAGTCTAGAAAATCACAAAGCAGTCACATCTGTTCTTGCAATTATCTCAGGCTAGGGAAGTAGACAAGGAATTCAGGAAGGCTGCTTCCATGTTTGCTCCTAGCTGGCTAATGTTGTTGAAGAACTGTAATTGCTTAAAAACAAAATGAAATTAAAAAAAACAAAAAAACCCCAAAAAAAACCCCCCAAAAAAAACCCAAAAAAACCCCCAAACTTGCATGTGGAAATGGAAGGCAGTTTTTTTGGCAAAAGACATTTCCAGATGCTTGGCTATTAATGTCATTCTGATTTTGAGCTGAGCAATAAATCATGGGAAAAAACAGTAAAGATCATTTATGATGAGAAGTAAAATACTGGACTTCATATTGAAGGGTGTGTTTTAATGCATGGAAGACCACGTTTAAAGGCACTAGAAAGGTGGAGGTGTAAAAGCAGATGACACAGCCTTTCCAAGAAATCCTGCATATAATCCTACAGGCACTGTGGTGGTTGGTGGATTCTAATATCCTTTCCCTTTCAGCTGCAAAAGCCTTTCTTGAGGGAACTCTGCAATAACTCTACCCTGACATCCCTTACAGCAGTTCCTGGTCTGTGTGTGACTGTGTTAGGAGGACAGAGGATTTTGAGTGTAGTGGTATAGATAGTTAAACCAATACGGTGATTTATTGTTCACTGTCTAGCTCTGGTGTCTTTTAGAAGCACTTAGCTTCAGAGTTTGTCAGTAGACATCTCTTATTCTAAATATTCTTCAAATAGTATGACAAGCACCCTTTAAAAATCATAACCATCTTTAAAAAGACAGATGCTGTGCTAAGGAAATTTTGTTTGAAATCAGTATCTTCATAGTTTAGTGATTGGTTGGATTAGTAAATGCAGTTCCTGAATTTGAGTTTTCAAGTGTCTTATTTTCACTATTTTTCTCACTGGGCCTGCATGTGAGTGTTTGAAAGACCACTGTCTTTGAAGCTTGAAAACTCCTAAGGTTTAAAATATATTTGAAAACAAATTTTTGCTTATACTATGCAACCAACCCTGAACTTGCCTGCTGACAGAACCAAGATGTCTAAGTAGCCCAGGAGAGTAAGATAACTTAGCTGAGCCAAATTATCAAACCCTCTCAGTCATCGTCTATGTTTCTTGAGGGGAAAGGATCAAATGCCAAATCATTTTTAACTTTCTAATGGAAGGACATTTAGACACATATCTATAAGCTTTTAATAGGTAAGCTGTTAATAGGGTTGCCCTTGCTTATCTTCTAAAATCATTCTGATCGGCTGAACTCTTCTGATTTGTTGTGCATATTTGTCTTTGGGCTTTTCAGTGTGAGGTGTTCTGGGTAATCAAAAGTTAATAATAAAATACTTCCTGTTCTTAAGTCATCTGTGTAATGTCTTTTTGGCTTGGAGTTCTGTCATAGCTCTCCTCCTGTTTGCACTCTGTCAATATATATAACTTTGAATACTGTATTTGCTTTATTTAATTGCCTTTTTGTTTAAGAAAGTTATAGGCACCTTTCATGTTGGAAAAAAATAATTTTGCGATTAGGTGCCCAAAATAGTGGTATATTTTTGATGCAAAATTAATGTGGAATTAAGGTTCATAAGCATGTTCTGAAACTGTTTGCTGGTGTTAAAACTTCAGAGTATAGCTCAGCTTTTCACCAAAAATCAAAGATAAATGGTCAAGTTAACAGTACAAAGACAACTAAAAATTTTCAGAAAGGTTTTCAATTCTCAAAATTGGAAAACAGACTTGCTGTTAAAGAGGGGAAAAAATCTTAAAATTTAAAATCTTAATGTTTGATATTTCATCCCCTGAAACTTACAAACTACAAAGGAATTTGGAAAATCAACCCATTAAAAGGTATCAAAGTGTGAACAGGACCAACTTTTCTGTGCAGGCCATTTCAAAAAAGTTGTTGATAATTTTAGAACACTTATGCCCATCTAAGGAGCATCATTAAATAAGTCATACAAAGCCACAATGTACTAAACCAGTACTATACAAAAATGCTAATGGATACTTTATGGATAGAACTGGCTGCAGTTTTGTGGTTCCCATTTGAAAGGGTAACAAACTATTAAGGTGTAGTCATAATGAAAATCTGAAACCAGAGAAAAGTGATTTTAATAACACCATTACTTTCTTAATTTTTCTCTAAATTAGATTCCCTAATAAATTATGACAGTACAATCACTTTTGAAATTGTCCTTAGTTAAATACTTACAAAAGGTAATTTCCTAATTGAGCAATTAGAGAATTAATGATCAAGCAATTAGAGAATCCCCCAAGAGAGCTAGGAAACAACACATTTTGCGTGGGGTACAACATGTGAATTTTTCAGTTTAGATCTTTTATACCCTCCTCATGCAAAGTGTTCTGTCCCCAGGTACAATCTGCCATAGGCCACGGCTTCTTGCAGAGTGGCAATTTCCACTGTTTTTCTTTCTGCAGGAAAAGGATGGCAGGCTTATTTCTACCAAGTATTGAGGTTCAGAGGAGAAAGACAAAACAGTAAGATAAAATAAGTTACCCAAAGGGTGATAACTGGCAATTGCTTTAATGCCAAATTGGTATGGTTAGGTAATTTTGTTTACAAAAGGTGTTCTTATGGGCTTTATTGGATAAATAATTGTATTTTAAAGTTATTTTAACAATCCACCAACTTGAATTTATTATGGCCTGCAATTTTAATTTTATTTCTATTCATAGACAGTACTACTGAAATTTCAAAAATAATCATATACTTTTCAATTTATAGATTTGAAATCTTTGGAAGTTTTGATTCTAGTTCCTCTGTCATTTGCAGTGTGACTGGTGACAGATTTTTGAACCTGCAGTTCCCATTGCCTTCAGCAGGAACTGTTAGGTATTGTGAGGCTGAAAAACAATGACCACACCATCGCAATCATAGTCACATTATTCAATCCTAAACAGATTTTGGTGGGTTTGGGTTTTTAAAAAAATATATTAATTAATTAATTGACAAATAATTGTTTCCCTATATGTATTTATTACACTGAGATTAATGTTCTGCCTAGCACCTATGTATTCCTCTAATCTCCTTATTAAGTGAATTATACACTATGAGCCAGATTCAGTAATGAAGTGGAGACTGCTTTCAGGAATTAAACTTTGATGCTAATCATGTATTGATGCTCTCATTCTGAGATTCCAGGCAGTGGTTATCGCAAAAAATTGATTTAATTTTCTGTGCGAGAAATTGAACTGTAGAAGATAAAAAAATTAAAGAGTTGTCAATGTTTTAGTTGCTCACTAAACCATCCTAATTTCTCAGAACCGTCTTTGACAACATAATAGTTGCTAAGGTAACCCATATTTAATACTAGTATATTGTTTGAGAAGAGAATGTAACCTGAATTGTTAAATAGCAAAATGTCCTCTTCTGTTTTCTTAACAGAAATATAACCTTACAAAGGGAATTTATACTCATCTAAATTCAGGCAATTTACATTAAGTTTATGGTGATGTACTTGAAATGACAATTTGTCTTCCCTCCCATTCCCCAAGCGGTTAGTGCTCATGCATCCTAATTTGTTCATTCAAATCCTTGTTTGTCCACTGGGACTGCACAGATAGTCTGAAAGATGCAAAGTAGCTTCAAATTAAATAGTAAATAATGAAAGAAGGCTAAGAACATGATAATATTATCTTCTTGGCAATTAGGTATCTCAAATGTATAAACATTTACAAAAACAGAAAATATTTTCTCCAAATACAAGACTAAGACTTCAGCAAAGCATGGCAGTCACCACTGTCCCTTTACTCAACTTGTTTAACATTGCTTCATAAGTGTAATTGATGCAGAACATCTCAGTTATGTTTGATTTTTGGTATTTATAACCTTCAGAATGTGCTTTTATTTTTATTTAAGGAGATCATCTCATGGGGATTCCCTATGTAGGGCAGGTGGGAGAAATCTCACCAGAATTAGCCCATGCAGATCTCTTCAGTGAGTGTTCTTGACTGGAGTTTTCCTTGTAAAATCACTTCCTTCCACCCTGCCCCTCTCTTTTCTTTTTTTCTTTTTTCTTTTTTTTTTTTCCTCTTCTTGCAGTGTCTGTTCATCATGCACTGGAAAAACCATACCACAGTGTATATTCAGTGATCATTGCTTGTAAATAACGCCTTTTTAATATCATCCTAAATTATCTGCTTATTTGGCTTATTTCTGAGATATTGTTGCATTGTGCATTGTTGGAGATGCAAAAGAGCATTTTCACTTACGTGGTTATGAAATAGATTTTCTGACTTAGTCAAAAGATAAATTTCTGGTTAGCCAGTGTCTTTCAGTCCAGTAGGCTAAGGCAACAAATCACTTTGCTTTCTCTTTTTTGAACCCCACATTACACAATGTCTGCAGTTCACAGAAAGTCGTATTTCTTATGAGCTGGAAAATTCTGGTGCAACCAGTGCCTCACACTTTGGCTTTTTACTTAAACTGATAATAAGCCCTACATCTAACCACTTCCTAGATTGCAGTGAATAGCAGCTTGGGAAACCACAATTAATTAAAATTTAGAAAACCACAGTTTTTGATGTCTTGTGTTCTGTAATTAGCTTCATATATTCTACATTAAATCATCAGAAACTGACAGTATTGCTGAATCAGTGAATGGGAAAATAAGAGACACTGGGATATTTTATGTATGTATACAAGCAGAAAAGTGTGTTTTAGAGCATACATAATAATTTTTCAAATGACTGTTAAAACAGCTACATACGTGGAATAGAATGAGAGGTACCTCTTTAAAAGGCTTTGCAACTCTTTTAAAATTATGCTTTTGAAATACAAAATTTAAAAAAAACCCATTTATCTCTTTCAAAACAGTAAGGTATAGCAGGTAGCAGCAGTTTATAAGTGGGTTGTGATTAGTGCAGTGTTAGTGTGCAGCACTTCTTGTGCAGGTGTTATGATTTTGTAGCTTCCCAAAACACTGAAGGTGAAGAACTGGAGTAGTGTGAAGGGAGGAAACCAGATGAAGGTCTGTGCACATGGGGACATCCCTGTAAGTCAGTGTGACTGCTGTAAACAGTCTCGTGGCAGGATTGGGGCCACAAGCAATGCCTGAATACACTTAAAATGTTTAAAGTGTTACTAGGAAGATTAGTGGCCTGGGTGAGAACATAAAGCAGCATCATTTTCTATAATTTCTGTTAAAAAGAGTACCAATACCCATACTATGTTAGCGAGCACAAATGAATATAACTATATATATCTATATCAAGATACTTGATCTACTTGACCATCAGATTAATTAGTGATAGTTTTGTCATATCTGTGGACAGTGACATTGTTATTACTGAAGATATCAGGCTTAATGGAAGACAGCTGATTTACTAGCAGTCTTCAGGAGAAAGTTATTTTCTCTAAAAATTATTGGATTTGTTAGTACTATGGGTTTATTACTTGGCAGATGCTATCTTTCCTTCTTTTCTTCTTTTCTTTTTTTGCCAAGGAAAGGGCTGAAAAGGAATTGAATGTACAAAGTAAAATATATATTTATTCATTATAGTAAAAGTAATTAGACTGTTTCAAAGATTTACTTTATTTTTGATAACGCCAAGAATCAGACTGGGGCAGTTGTTTATAGTGCTGCCTTAAAATTCTACCTATTCTATTTTAATGGATTTTTTCATGCTGTAAGCAGCACCAAATTTCATGGGAAACTATTAGAAATAGAATGAAGTCTGCTTTCAAACCATCTTTGAAGGATCAATTTTAAACAGCTTTGAAAAAGTAGAGCATGGCAGAAATGCATTTACTTTTATTTTATAGCTGATACTAAAACCATCTTCTCAAGTGTGTTATATTACATACTATTTTGAGGTTTCAAAGTAATTGTAAATAATACTGCCGAAGGAACTTTTGCTACTCCCAAGGAACCAACTTTTAATAGAAAAATCTGTGACTCCCTAATTTTCTTCAGGAGAAAGTAGCTAAATTAAAGTCTAAAATTAGAGTAGTTTCATTCTCATTTTAGTTAAGGGCTTATGGATTGACATTCAGATAAAAAAAAACAAGTGTATTTTCTTACCAGATACTCTATATTTAGGTATACTGGCAGTTACTTGTTTTTTATGTGTACCATTAGTAGTAGTAGTAGTTTACTAAATCCAAAGAGTCAAAAGTACAAATTGTCAAATAGTTGCTGAGGAAAAAAAGTGTTTGGTTATGTATTCAGAAGAGCTTTTGGCATAGTTGTTCAAAACAGATTTTAAAATTATTTAGAATTATTTTGTTTCTAAAATGCAACGTGTCATTCAGCATAATTTTACAGATCTTCTGGAAAGATCAAGGTTACTAGGTTGGTGCTTTGCGATACAATCAGAGAGATGCAAGGCTGGAAGGGAACTCAGTGGGACTGGACCTTTCTGAGCAATTGAGCTGCATTATGCAGGGAGTAGATACACTAAGCTCATTTTTGCTAGATTCTAGTGCTGTTCCTGAAGTCCAGGAATGAAGATTTCGGAGATTCCCCATGTCATCTGTTGCACACTTTTACATTGTATAAAACCTTTTTCAAACACTTAACATAAATAATTCTTGTCATTGATGGACCAGGAAACAGCTGATCATCCAATGTTCTTTTGCATGTTTATCTCCTGTCAGCCTGCTCTTGTCGAGATGGAAGAAAGTTATGTCATTTAATCTTTTATCTCTTAATCTTTTATTATTCATTCTTTTGTTTTCATCTTGCTCTTTCTTTTGAATGTCCTTTTCCTCTCTGCCTGTATCTCACAATTGCTGGAGATCAATGTGAACACTGTATTTCAGCTGACACCTCTCTATTAGCTCAATATCTGTTTTTATGATGTTGTTCTGAAAAAAATCTGAATGAGATTTTTTTTTTTTTTGCAAATAGGATCCTATCATCTCTTTTTCAGATGTTGGTCTCCTCTGTAACACTATTTATTCTGCTTCAGGATCTACTTACGATTTTGTATTTATGCTTCGAATATTTTACTCCTAAATGCAAGGGATTTCAAAATACTTTTTCTTAAATTTCGCTTATTAAGCATACTTTCCCAATTAATTTTGACTTTTATTTGTTCTGCAATCACATTACTCTAGTTGTGTGCATAATATATATCCAAGTATGATTAGATAACATGAAATGTTTGATGACACTAAGAATGGATTTATTAGGACAGAGAAGAGGTTCTTTCCCTGCAAAGTAATGCTTTGTTCAAGGACTTTTTACCTTCAAGGCAGGACAAGCTCAGATTTGCAATGTTGGCTGTGCAGGAATGTTGGGTGTGTTCATTTTATTGTGATATGAAATGAACAGAAAGCTGTTGTGGAATGCAATTTAACATGTATACTGAAGGATCAAATTAAAGTAGTGTTAACCGTAGATGTTATTTTCATTGTCTTTCACAAATACACTTTTCTGCTGTAGCCAACCATCATTCCTAGTGTTTAATGTTTGATGAACCTACTGTGATCATACTGGGATAAGTAAACATTTTCATAAGAACACCTACCCATTTCCAGTGGGGAAGTTCCTAGAGGGAACTTAAAGAGCAGTTCATTCACTGACTCCAAACACTTAGTATTGTTAAATTTGATTACACTGTTACATGTGTTTTGAGTAAAATTAGTAATTTTAAAAAAGGTCTGCAGACATGGTGTCCTCTAACTATGGCTGGCCATATCCCCTGTCATAGAAGAACGTATAACAACTTTTTCGTATTCAGAACAGCTGCACTTATGTTGACTGTTTTTCCCTTGTCAGCTACTCTCTGTCAACTAATAACTAGAGCTTTCTTACAGAAAATAAAAAAAGGCTTCTGTAAATCATAAATATAGCAGACACAACTCTTTCCTGATTGAATTTTAGGTGTGTCTGTAAATGTAGTGATTCATAGTCACAGTAACTCCATTTGCAGCAGACATTCTTAAAGCTACATCTACATGCCCACTGCCATCTGCTTTAAGGAATCTCTTTTTGCATTGACACATTTGGGCACTTAATTTGCTGTCAGTTCAACTACAGTGTTATTCCTCCTTTTGATGATGATTTCACGTCATAGGCAAAATTCAGGTTGTCCTGTTCTCCTGATGGAAGTAAAAGGTGTTCTACAATTCAGCCTTCAGGTATGTGTACTGGACTTGTATAGTATCAAAGTTTCAGGGAAAGAAGTTAAGCTTTGGTGGAATCCTATTCTGCTAAAGTTCAGCAAAATCTTGGAGCCAGTGTCTCTGTACAATAAATATAAACTGTAAAAAAAAAAGTATATCATTATAAATATTGAGAAGAGATTTTCTCTTTCTTGCTCCCAGTATATGATATATAAATCTGTTTAAAGTTTCCCTTCTATAAGGGAATTGCAGGTATAATACAACATTCATCAAAATAGGACAACCTAGAAAATTACATCTAACTTTATATTCACAAAATGAAGGTAAAGGGTTTATTTATAGCCACATTTGGAAAAAAACCCCACACTTATTTAGCTGTCAACTTACGCGTTTGAATGTCCATGAAGGAATATTTTAGTGCAAAGTGATGTCCCTTCTATTTAAAACAGTCACTAAATACCCTACCACTTTAATCACAAGCACCAAACAAAAATGAAGGTGCCTCAAGAACTTAGGGTTGAAACAGAAAAAGGTAATTGTGGGTATATTCAAAAGTCATCAAGCAATGAAATACTGAAGTAGTTTTGTAAGGGTCGCTGTAGAGTTGTGCTTTAACTCCTCAGTGGGAGCAGTGTAAGGACAAAATATCACATTTTTTTGGAAAAGTCAGCAAGTAATTAATATAGAGTTCTGCCCTACAAATGTAGGGTACAAGACTGCAATGACTTCTTAATGATGAGCTAGATTAACCAGGGAATAAACTTTATATGTCCTTAAATACTGTGATGAGTAGTTAATAAGGGAGAGTTGCAAGGAAGGCACTGAGACACGGAGGACAAAGTTCCTACTTAGGAAAATATTTTGTGTTTCCAAAACCTAACCTGTAGCAAAGAGCAGCAGTCCCATGAGATGTGAGTAGCTGACTACCAGTCCTGCACGTTCCTCACATGTTCCACACATTGTGCGGATTCACTGCAGCTGCTAATTTGTTTAGGACAGTCCTGGGAATATAAAAAATAAAATGCCATCAGACATGAAGGTTACGATTTCTTAGACATTGGGGGATTTGCCTGTTTTAGCACCTTGCTGCAAGCACATGACCAGATCTTTCTCCAAAGAAAGATCTTATGAAATTGTGATGAGAGAAACTGTACTTCAGTAAATTATTTTGTTACTTCATTTTGCCTATGCACAGTCTACTTTCAGTCATTTTCAGCAGGTACTTTTTCTGTATAAACACACAAACACACTTCATACCCTTTAAAATGTATATATAGATGCTACTATTGCCCATAGTCTGAGTTAGACTAAATATTTTTTATTAAGCATTTAATTTGTACAAGACATTATCTACCGGGTTATAGCTTTTTAAACTTGCAGTTATGGTCTTCCCATGTGCTCAGGCATGAGACAGGAACAGCCAGACAGTTTTAAATGCATTTCATAAATTTGGTTTGAAAATGTTATAATGAAAGTTACTCTGAAGTTCAGAAATCAAAATATTTAGCAGTTGTTACTAGATACAAAAGGTAGACTTTTTCTTATGGCATATATATATAGTTATATGGTGTGGGGAGAGTTCAGAATAGATTTTGTTTTATAAGTTTCATTTAGAAGAGATAAATGTATAAAAAAGGATTGATCACTAAAAATTAAGATTTTGGAAATAGTTATTATTTAAATGTTACTCTGCCTCAAATATACTTAATGGGAACCCAGAGTCTGGGATAATAAACCTAAAACTAGTTTGTATATCTACAGTAATTTGAAACTGATTTTTAAAAAAGACAAATTATTTCAGGAAATAACTCGAGGTTATAACTGACATACTGATTCAACTTTGAAGTTTCTTGTCTTGGAGATAATCTATGCCATAACTTGTTCTATACTATTATCACAGCCTAAGCATTTGCTTTTTGATGCTTCCTGTTCAATTCAGTGAATTCCAGGTACTTCAGGTCCTGCTTTCAGAATAGGGTCTTTGCCTACCAAGTCAAAATTGTGTCCAAGTCGTGAGATGTCTTACATTTCTTTGAATCTTCTGTATAGAATCCTATTCACTACCATGTCCACAAATTCCTAATGCAAGCAAATACAATTAAAAAAACATTAGAAAGGTAGAAAAAAGGCATCGGAATTTGACTTCAATTGCAAATATCTAGTTGAATCTGTAAGCCTTCTGGATTCTGGGGCTTGCAGGCGTTACATGCTTCATGGCTTGATATCTCTGCAGTTGCCAAAATGTTGGCAACACAGCTTTCAAGCAGAGTTGCTTAGACAATTCTTCTCTCCTTAATTAGCTATAAGAATGAAAATTCTTGCCCAGAAGAATACAACAATCACTGGGTCATTTTGTAAAAAACCAAATACTTCCAGTAAAGGAGAGGCAGGTGATTTTGTAGTGCTTATGAAATACTCATGAAGTGTCATGTGCTGCTTCAATGAGATTTACCAGATGCACTGAAAAAAATCAATAACGTGCAACTGCATCCAAGAAAGATAGTTGTGTCTGTATATATATTTTCTAGGAATAGAAACCTCTAAAGCTATCTTGATGAAGTGTATTGACAATAAGATCTCCCATACAATACAGTGCTGAGCATAATTTTTCTTCTTTTTGCCTTTAAATGAATTAGTGTGATTTATCACTGATACATGTGATCACAGAAAAAAATCAAACTGTATTTTATGCATACATGAACACAACTATTTATGTACACATACATGATAATAGATCTTTATGATAACTAACCAATCACTAAAGTTTCTTGAAAATAGCTTCCATAGATTATTGCTATTGATGGCATCCTCTGAGATTTACTGAAGAGCTCTAAATGTGTCAGCTCTGTCTTCACAGAGTGTCTTCCACACCATTACTGTCTGTTTCAAAAGGTGTCAGCATGCACAGGCTTCAGGCAAAAAGTTGCAATTTGCCAGAGGAACACTGATTATTAGTGACATCCTGTGCCATTTCCATGCTGCTAGCTTCCTTGGGAACATCTTGCAGTTGTTTCCAGCACAAATAGAATTCCAGGCCTTCTCTGTGAACTGCACAGAAACTCTACTAAGGGGACTATTTAAACATTTTCAAAAAACATTTTATTTCAAAAGTTTAGCCTGAGGAAATGTTATGGTGTTAGTTAAGCTATAAGACTGTTATCCAATGCTACTTTTGCAAGTCTCATTTCTTTTATTCCCACCTGTGACAGGCAAAACCAGAAAGGCACAAATGTGTTCATTTTCCCTTGTGATCTCTTTGGTCTTTCTCTTGTTGGTGGTTATGGAGAGTAGAGATTAGGCATTATTCGGGAAGCAATCCTCAAACTGCAGTAACAAAAATATGGATGTAGAATTTGTCAAGCCATCTCTGGCTTTGAGATGTAAATTGATGCAAGGGCATACATAGATACTCAGCAAATTAGTATTTGGGAGCCCTCAATGAGGTAAAAGGAAAACCCTGCACACACATGAAGAGAGCCTGAACAAGCTTCTGATAAGACTCTAGCACACTATAGGAACAGAAAATTTAGGGAGCCTGTGAAAGGCAGAGAGCTGGAGGTCCAGGAAAGTGAGGTGCTGTCATCCTGCAGTCTGGTTCTCTTTTGCAGAAGCATTAAATTGAGGAGGGCTGGTACCCCTCTATCTGTGTGTCATTTGACTGACAGAAGTTGCATCCCTGAAGCGAGGCCAGCTGAAAGAGAGGGATGTTTAATTCTGTGCCACTGGAGCTTATTTGAGCAGATCTACCTACTCAGCAGCCCCAGTGTGATGTTTCTCTCACGCAACCATCCTTGCTGCTGTGACAATAACTTCATCTAAAGCAGTAGAAAGTGCTGCAATGTATGGGAGCTGTGGCAACCTTCCTGACTTCCATCTCTGCCATGTGCAATAAACATCCTCTCATCCTCTCTTTATTCCTGGTTTTGGCAGCCTAATTGGATTATCTGCGTCTGTGGCTCTTTCTTTCTTTCTTTCTTTCTTTCTTTCTTTCTTTCTTTCTTTCTTTCTT
>VXBR01009970.1:1094264-1108959 GCA_013400215.1 Cisticola juncidis | reverse complement strand
GTTTTTGTTTTTTTTTTTATGGTTGTTGTTGTTGTTGTTGCTGTTGTTTTTTTTTTTTAATTCCTTTGCTTAAGGCATAAGAGGAGGATCCTGGAAGTTGATTTCTCCACTTGGGTGTTTGCACACAGGCCCAGCTAGAGATCATCTCACTTTTTTTTCCTCTGCCTTGCAACTTGAACAAGACTAGCACTTTCTTAGCAGTGCACATTAATGTTGCACAGAGATGACTTTATAAATGAGAGACTTTCACAAGTGCCTTTCCTTTTGTACTGCATAGATGCAAGCAAGTAAAAGCGTGTGCTTTTTCATGTAGGTCAGGATTTCTAGAGGCTTTTCACACCTATTACTGCATGTACTTATGCGAGAAAACAAAGAGTCATTGTTATGTGGAGAAATTTGTGTCCTCAGGGCAAACTCGAAAGAGCTGGATATCTGCTTTCTCTCATAGCTTCTAGTGATGTTAGTAGGAGGGTTACCTGTGATTATAAAGGAAGAAAACAGGCTCTTTATTGTGCCTGTTACAAGAATGTACATGTACTATAAGTTTCAAAAGCATATCTTCAGATCTAAGCAGGATTTGGAGTGTTCCTGTAAATTAATTAAAAAGAACTCCATCAAACTAAGGATATTTCATTAAAAGAAATATGTATTTCTTTCACATTACTGATCCTAGTTGAGTTTCAGGGGAGACTAAGTTCCTTTGAGGTTTTTATAGAGTCCCTTCTTGTTTGATTAACCTACACTGATGTAGATTAGTTTCTCTGAACTGTGCCAACTGATGAATGGGTCATAACTCAGAAACTGCTTGACAATATTTTTTTCAAGACAAGAAGGGAAAACAAGAAGTGGGGATTTCTTTTGTGGGGAGGCAATTATTTTAGACATAGTATTCATTTCTTGTAAGTGTCCTGTCATGCCAAGTATTTGACTCACTTGTTTTTGTTTCTCCAGTCTTAACTTAGTGCTTGCGTTATTAAACATGAAATTCCTTACTCCTGGCGGCAGCAACCTGACATTACTATTTTTGCTTCTCCTTTAACTGGAAGAGGGTAGTGCTGATTTCTTTAGCATGTTAGTGCTCCTATCCTCAGAAACAGGAGCAAAATAAAGGCTTTTCTTCGGTCATAATAGTGCTTAAGAGCTGTTCTTGTGTAGACTGTAGGTCAGTATGTCCTGAATTGGTTATCCTTGGAGCAGGTACAGTCCAAGGAAAGAACAGATGGATAGTGGCAAACAGGAAAGGTTATAATATCCAGTCTCATATCCAAATCTATACCTGTCTAACACACTTCTAGATTCTTCAGGTAAATCAATAAAAAGTATCTAGAAAAAAAATGGTTGTATTCATTCTCTCACAGAACTTCTGAGATCTAGGAATTGCCTTTATGCTCATTTTGCAAATTTGGTAAGGCTGTGTTTCTAACCTGTATGCTGTGAAATTCCTGGTGCCAGAGTGAATCTAAAACTGTATTTGTGTTAGCAGCTGCTGTGCTTTCAGCTGTGATGGCTTTGCTGTTGCAGGTCTATGCTTCTTTTTCAGAAGTTTGCCTCTTGTTTATTATTCAGCCACATACGCAGTCATGCTGACATAGCAGGGAGATACTGCTTCCAGATGCTTTACAGTATGAAGGTTTGGCCTAAATACTGTGCTCAGGATAACACAAGAAACATATGTCAGCACAAGAAATTAATCATAAGTCTTTAAGTTGGGTTACATACTAAATAATACTTCAGGCTTGAACTGCAACTAGATGATTTTAAATTTGTTTGTTGAAGTTTTTGTTCAGATATGCTGCTTCCCTGAGGGTTGACTTCTTATTCTCCTTACAATAGTGTCCAATCCTTTTCCTTTTGAGAAAGAGGCCAGATTGCTTTAATAGGGTACAAATAACATTGTGAGCACCATAAGATGCATTTTAGTCCCTAAATTTTTTCTGGGCACTGTTGTGTGTGATGTTCCGGCCTGGATAGTCATGTGACATTATTCTGTATTCTTTCCATCCTTTTTCCAAGCCTATATCTGTACCTGTTGCCTAAATTTTGTCCATTGGCCTGTCTTGTATGTTTGTAAACAACTCAGGGGGTTTCTGTGTGGTATTTGTTTTGACAGGGCTAAGTGCATGTACAGAAATACAATATAAACAAACCTGAAGAAAGTTCTGTTTGATCCAATGCTAATTGTCATTCTTGGCTGTTGTACAGGCCAGCAGAAGTTCAATGTTTTCTGCTCTGGTTTTCATCCTGAATCACTTTAACTAACACTAAATATGCAACTGTTTGTCTCTATCTTGGTTCTAAGCATATTTATGCTTATTAAAGTAATTTGAAATTGTTTCCTGGGCTGTGAAACAGAAACAAACCTCAGTATGTTTTTTTACTACAGGAATCACATAGAGAAATCAATGCATTTGTCAAATCTATCGTGACAGAAATTATTCATGGTCAGGAAAAAAAATAAAAAAGAAAAGTGATCTCAAACCTGAAACATTGGTATGTGTTGAGAATGTGTTGCTATGACAGAAAAAGTGTTTACTGTCAATTAGTATTTATTATAGCAGAGCTTGGAGAACGTCGCTTCCAGAAAACGGTGTCCACCAGGAAAGATATTTTGGATACCTGTTATATTTGGACAGCAGAAATGTCTGCAGACTTGGATTGTATATCCCTGCCAGATAAATAAATATATGTTAAATCAAAGGTTGATTATTTTTTAGCTGACCTGTTAGGGGAGACATGAGAAATTTCTGTGGAGTAAATTAGGTGATGCCATCAATGGAATAAATGTCCAATTGACAGATGGCAGCTTCATTATCAGATCATTATCTCCATCAATGGTGAGCAGCAAAACAGCTGGAGTTTATCAGTGGTCCTCGTGGGGGGCTTTCCCACCACCATGCTGCTGTGAAATGGCATCTCTCTGACACCCACTGCCTACTGATGTCATGGCACAGCACAGGGAGTGCCTTGAGAGCACCACTGAGTGTCAGGCCTGCAGGTGGAGTGAGGCATCCAAGTAGGACTGCCTAGAGAAATATAGATTAAATTACAACAGGGGTGATAGACTTACTATAAAGTGACTGAAAGCTTCAGATAGGAAGCCTTTCAGCATTTCTGAGCTGCAGCTATGATGTTACTTTTCAGAGTTATGCTGAAGTTCTGCATTTGCTTGTTCTAAAAGGTGTGCACCATCAATGAAGTTGAGTTTTGATTTCTTGCATCAAGTCATTCCTGCTTTCTGCCCTGCAAGTAAAACCTTATTGCATGTGTAAACTCTGCCTGCAGATGACAAACTTTGAGAGCGTCAAGTGAAATTATAAATTGTATAGAATTCCAGTATATAGTTTTAGTCACTGGAAGAAGTACCACTTATGCTGCCCTGGATTTAAATTATAATTAGTATCCACTAGCAAGTGAAAACAATGTAAGGTATAATTAGAAGTACCATTTATTTTGAACAGTTTATTGAATTTTCTTAAAGGTTATTATGTATGCATACAGCACTTGTAGCTTCATTATATCAATCATCTTTAACCTTTGGTACATTTTATTGTCATATAAATTGACTAACATTGGAGATTATTGGAAAAACATCCTTAATTCCAAGATCCTGATAAGTTTATTCTAAAACATTCGAAGTTGTATAATTTTGCTGTTTCAGTTACTTTTTCTTTCTGTTTTGGGCTGCTATGAAAATGACTAGAAAGTGATGGCAACTTTGTGTTACCATTAAGTGCAATGATTTTCCATATTCTCACAACATTTTAACTCAGGCAAATGCCTGTTGAATCCAAAATACCATAAACTGATGGATTACTTATGTATTTTGTAGTGTGCATGCTGTAAGTGGTAAATATAGAAATAGATTCTAGTTTAATATATTTTATTCTAGAATCCACCTGTTTTTCTGGCAACAAAAATCCCAGTGGAAGTAAGACACTGAAGTAAATTCAGTGGCTGTTGTAGCACTGTGGAGAAAAACAGGAAGAAAAAATTTGGAATGTTTATTTTTTTGACCATCCCAGTGTCACAGTACACAGTACTAAGCTTGCTAAATAGCATATTTTGCTAAGAGCAGCTATTTCAATGATAGTCCAGAACCTGTTGCTTTATTATCATAATGTAATGGATGGATCAACATGTTACTTTTTTTTTATGTAGGCAATGGGGCAAAGAGAAGAAGAAATATTTTAATATTATGAAAACCATATTCATTCAGAATGGAAAACAATTGTTTCACCAATTCTATTGCAAATGATTAGCAAGATAAGAAAATATCAAAAAATTAACAGTAGCAGAACACTTAATCTATGTTTTGTATTATTTTTTGCAAGACTTCCAGTTAAAAAGCAGCACAAATCCTGCTAGTGGCTGCATTTCTTGAAGTTGTGGACAGAGAAAGCCTTGAAGTAAAAAATAGGAATGCCATGGTGGTTATTCCCATTTGCTGCTCTTTCAACCACACATTTAACTGAAAACAAAACTGCATATTTAATAGAATTTAGAGGACAGAAAACAAAATGTTATTATTGGTATGGGATACAGCTACCACAGGAATACATGTTTTAGAAAACTTCTGCTGAGTGAGTAGTATTGCAAGGATTACTTTACTAAATCTTCTTTTCCAGCATAAGTGTTACATTTCTCATCAATTTCCCTGATCATTTTGAAAAAGTAAATGACTGCCTACCATTGATGGAAAAAATTACAGTATATACTTCACATTCCAGTACTGAGTGTGTCATTTTGACACTAAGTGGTATGAGAATTTTTAAATATAGATATCTATATAAACACATATTCATGTCCTTTCCATCCCCTAAATTGGCTGCATGTTCAGATTTTTCTTCATCTTTCTCAAACAATCCAGATGAATTATTCTGGTGCAGTTTTGTGGACATAATGTCTGCATACAAAAAAGCCTAAACTCTAGGTGCTTCAGAAGCAGCTTCCTACTTAGGCTTACCTGCCTGCCATTTTTATTCTTTTGAAAATACAAATCAATGCATAATTTTAAAGCTGATTGTAGAATGAACAAAAACAGATGCCTCACTTTGCTTGAATTGTGTGTGACTAAGTTCTCCTGTCCACTGAGCCTGTCAGTGAGTTTTGAGCTGTGGTAAAATACTTTTTCAGGACTCAGTTTCAATGTTTAAATACTTTTGATTTAATTTGGAACATTTTTTTACCTTTGTAAGAGAGAAATAATTTTAGTTATGCCAGATGTTGTTATTATTCTGTTCATTATTGTTTAACCAGAAGCATAATTCTTAATACTGTATGAAACACAACTGGTGCAATTTTATGTACAGATGAGAGCAAGAATATTTGCTGCCTTTGTACTGGGATATGCTAATATTTTGCATTGAAGGATTAGAAGACAAAGATTGTAGCTAAGTTTCTGAGAAAAGGCAGAATATGAAATGTTTCAGATTTCTAGAGGGGTTTGGGAAATGCCTGTAAATGGGGCCATATTATAAAATCACCCTTTGTTCTTTTTCTCAAGTCCCATCCATCACTCAGTGAACATCTTCAAAGGACAGGTGTAGTGGCATGTTAGCTGCAAGGCTGGAAATGTAAGAAATAGGCAAACTCTGCAGTGGGAGTTTGTTTAAAATTATTGCTAAAGAATAATTGGGTACTTTTTGGCTTCTATCATTTGTCTTGTTAGATAAACTGTGCTTTGGAAACAAGCTATCCACTTATAAACTTTCCCAGCTATGTAACTTGGTAAAGTACAGCACTCGGTCAAAGCAGACCCATTAACCCTCTGACTGGTGCTCCTCTCTTGGGTTTGATTGCAGCACAACACAGCAGCACCCAGCCCATCACTGCTGCCCCCATCAGCCTTGCCCTTGGATGTCCTGAACAACGCCGTTGCTGCATTTAGCACTGTGGAGGAACTCATCCGCTACCTTGAGCCGGATCGCTGGCAACTGGATTTGGAAGATTTGTACAGACCAACATGGCAACTTCTTGGCAAAGCATACATTCATGGGAGGAAGTCAAGAGGTAATCTACTCTTCTGTCTGTCCTTGCAGCTTTCTATGTGTATGATTTCTTGACAAAGAACTAAGAGCGTTCTTCACCTTGAGATCTGGTGCCAAGAAGGGAATGCAAGCAGAGAGCAGATACCAGTGTTGTTAGCTGTCCCCACCACTGAACTATTTGAGAAAGGACAATAGCTAAACTCAAAACTTAAAGGAATCTAGCAGGATAGAGCAGCAAAGGGGAATGAAAAAAAAAAGAAAAAAAGAAGCAAACGCACCAGTTTCCTGTAGGGAACCTGGGAGATCTTTATTTCTCTAAAGAAGCAAGGCATCTTGACAGGGTACACATATTTGAAATCTGTGAGTTTCTTTTTTATGAAGGGCAAAAACATTATTTTTATTTGAAGTAGGTAATGTCTTACACTTATTTTATCATGTGAATGATTGGGTTTTTTTCCCTAGAAGTTTTCCAGTCTCTTCATGAAATTAATTGAGAGCAATTACTGAAGTGTTTCTCTTTGATGACACCTTAAGAAATATCATGTGTCCATGTCTGGGTTGATCTTGCACTTGTCAGCTTCATCAGAAGTAGATTGTGTTTTCAGAATTTGTAGATCTATTGATTTGCCATTCATTCTCTTCCCTCTATATCTGACACTCAAGAATTTCCTGCCACATCCCATCCAGACGCTACCCACTGTTTCCTGTTGATGGATAACGTGGATGCATAGCCTGAAGGCAATACCACCTTCCTTGCCCACTGTACAGCAAGAAAAGGAAAATTTATGACTTCCCTGTTGGTGAACATAAACTAAAAGGTTATCACCTGATCAGCAAGAAAAGAGAGCAAGTAGAACCCTTCACAGCTCAAATTTAAGGGTTTGACAGTTAATTCTTAGATCAGAGCCCAGAAACCAACATTTGTACCCTATCCATATTGCGATTGCTCTGCACAGAGCAGCTGTTATGAGCCAAAGAAGAGGAAATATCTTTAAAAGCTCTCAGTCATTTAACATTTCCTTAATTTAAGAGATTTAGTATTTGCCAAATGCATACCATAAGCACACAGTAAGTGGGAGAAAAACAAAATGCAGGTGTTGGATAACATCTATATAGACAAAAGAAACTCCCTGCAAGACACAACTTTGAAAGAAACTATCCAAGTAAATCTTTTAAAGATTTCTAATTAGATGCTGAAATAGATTTTTTGACTGAATAAACATATCATGGTATTACCACATTTGTCTTAGAGACCACCCTCAGACTGCATTACTGAGTCTGTAATATAATAGCCTGTGGTGGAAAATATGTCCAGTTGAAATGACTTAGGACTATTCAATAGATAGGGAAAGCAAACCCTTTTTCTTCTTTTTTATTTTTTCCCCCATGTTATTCTCTCAAACAGCATGTTTGCTCTATTTGGAAACCTTTTTAAGAAATGTTTGTCCAAAGTGCATATCCTAACATTATTGGTTTTATTCAAATTCTTTGATTCATTATTAGATCAGTTTCATTTTTGCAGTGTTTCAGTGTAAAAGCTAAATTAGTGTCCTTTTTTCATAAACAAGTTACTAAAAGTGTATCTTACTTTATGTAGAGAAATATCCTTTACTCCTACCTAATAATTTGTATGAAAAGACTATATTTAGACAACCTAGATTCCGGAGAACTTCTGTCTCTGATATTTTCTCTGGATAAAAAGCTTCCAAAAACTTCTAGTCAGGAAAGAAGAAACACCAAGTTCAGAAGCTTTGATGTCTAAATATAGTCCTAAATTCTTTTATACTATTAAACATGCTTAAAAATAAAATATATTTTGCTGTGCAAAAAAAAACATTGTCCTATCACTTCCCACTGAAATCTATGTATAATCATTAGATCATATTCTGAAATCTCCTTAAGGAGGAAAAAATAGTCCCAATCAAAGCATAGTCCTTAGCAGTTGGGGTTTTTGTACAGTATGAGACTTTTTTGTATGTAGCCCACTTCTTGCTTGAGATTTTGTAACAGCTCCTATTGTAGAAGCCAGTAAGAAATTTACATTCCCAGAACATCTCCAAAGTGCTTAGGAATGAAAACCATTCTGCTGCTATCTGTGCTCACACACAAGTGCCCCAACTGGAATTTAATTTGTTTCACTGACTTTGAGAGCAGTATCCAGCTGGAAAAATGTTTTGGGAAAGAACTTTCCCTGTGGTACTCAATACACATCTGTAAGATGCCAGAAAATTGCACTGCCAATTGAATAACACAATTAATTTCAGGCTGCTGTGAACATGGATTAGTTCAATTCCGTGTGCCAGTGTAGGCACACTCTTGAAATACACTTCACTGTAGGCCTACCTGTGTCTACATTTTTTCTCCTTCACTTATTTTTAATGTTTCCCATTTCTGCTGCTGCAGAGCCTTTCACTCCTCCTGAGCTAGTGCTAGACAAAAGAACCTTGACTGTTGTGTCAAACATGATACATGAGTGGAAGCCAAGTTGAAGGAGTGTTTAAATGTTCACATTATAACAGGTACTGTAACTCAGTGCACTTGGGAAATCCACATAACCTTTTATTGTGGTTAAGTAAACACTTTCAAGGGAATATATACATTCTCTCATCTAGCTTCATGCCCACAGTGTGTTAAAATAAATTTTGAACAGACAGCTACTCTTTGAAAAAATAACAGCTTCATTCACACACTTCAAAGAAGTGATTATATAAGCACTAGATAAATTTGCCACAGACCTTTTAATGAAATTGAATTACATAAGGTAGGGCAAGGGTTCACCGTGAGGTATCATAGCAATATACCTAAGTACATTTTAAAGCATGGAAATCAAACATGACGTTTGTTCATCTCTCCTGAAGCCTGCTGTAACAGTACAGCACACTGAAAGATCTCTGCTGAGAGCTGACTGTGTGTTGTCCAACAGAACCCTTTTAAAATTAATGTCTACAGGTCTGAGGGGTTGAGTTCAAATTAATTTCTTTTTTTGTGACAAAATATGTAACATGCTGCTTATTTTAGTGCATTGCCCTTTTCTCTGTAGCTACAGCTAGCTGTAGCTATGGAAATTTGTACATTATGCCAAGGGAAATATAGGTTAGATATTAGGAAAAAGTTTTCTACAGAAAGAGTGATAAAGTACTGGAATGGTCTGCCCAGGGAGGTAGTGGAGTCACCATCCCTGGATGTGTTTAAAAAAGACTGGATTGGCACTCAGTGTCATGATTTAGTTGAGGTGTTAGGGCTGGGTTGGACTCCATGATCTTGGAGGTCTCTTCCAACCTAGAGATTCTGTGTGTGAGAAATTGATGCATTCTTCTGCTGCTGCCAGAAGGCAGGAGGCAATGGAGAAGGACATCACCACACAAGACTCTCTCTCCCACTGCTCTGTGGGCCTACTGGAAGAGGTGTCAGTGCCCAGTTTCCACTTTCAGTATCTCATCGTGAAGCGCTGAGCAGACATAAACTTAGCTCCTTCAAATTCACTGTACCAAGTACATCAGTCTCTGCAGAAACAGTCTTCCAGTAGAAAGTATTAGCAGAACTATCACTTCTCACAGTGTGCTTCAGGCGTTTTATCCTCATTCAGACAACTCACTTGTAATATGTTTGAAAATGTAACAGAAGAAAGAGGTACTCTATTCCTGTCCACAGTCCTTGATTAATGGAGGTAGACACATCCACTTTTTCAGCCTCAGCCTAGAGCTATTAGCTGATCAGAAGGGCTTAAATAACTTCTGATTTCTCACAGTGAATCTCTCCCCTGGAAGTTTTGTCTCTCTTTTCCTCTGCTTCCTTCTCAACTTTCACCGAGGAATGCTCTTGCCATGTGGGAGGCAGGCTGGTGTCCTATCAGTAACTTCATTGGAGTTATTACACACTCATCCCTCTTAAAATTCAGTTTGTTTATTTAGGAGCCTGTGTTAACCCGATAGTGATGGAATTAAGTGCCCCAGCTTGGCATTCACTGGGAGTGCAAGCAAAGAAAAGGCTTTGGTGTGTTTAACTGACCTTTCACAACAACAAATCTTTATTTATGGATGCCAGCATATTGATAATGGCCTGCAAAAGAAATGTTTGAAGGAACACGGATTGAAATTCCTTCCCAAAGATCTGCTACTGAGAGAGTACCAGTGAGCATTTCTGCTAAAGAAATTCAGCTTCTAAATTTTTTTTTATGTCTTACGTGTTTAAATAGAATTAGAAGGAACTTTCTTGTCTTCATAGGCTGAAGCTCTCCTTGATGACCTCTTGAGACTCTTTACATGGTAAAGAGGAAAAAAAGGGAATTTCTCTAGAGGCTGATTAAGATCAGAAACTTATTTTAACTTTTTTGTATATATTTTTATTTATGAATGGATGACATTAAAGTATTTTTAAAGCAATATCAGTGCAGTGGGATTCTTTCCCTCTATTGTTTTCTTGATTTAGCCTAAAACCTGTTGGTTAAAGGTGTTTTTCATTTTGTTCAGGGCCTCTGTTTCACTCATCTCAATAGCCACATTATCACAGGGTTTTCTTTTTTCATCCTTCCCAACACTCCTTTTTGTTTCTTACTAGAGAGAGTAGTATCCCTGTGAATTAGACATCACTGCTCTTCCTTAATGATAGGTGTGGAGAAAAACAGTTCAGACAAAAGATCCTAGATCATGATCATTAGTCTGACTTTTGTGAAATAAATTCAATTTATGTTACTTCTCACCTTTTTTCCCAGTCTTATTCATTTTTTCTGAATTTTAATTGCTTCTTTCAAGGCTTGGTAGCTCTTGACTTTGCAGCTAAGATGAATATGAAGGAGCTTTTCCTCTCTCAGATCTTTTCCTGAACTTGCTGTTCAGCCATTGGCGTAGTGATACAGTGGAACCAGTTTATAGGGAAACTGGTGCCAAATATTAGTATCTTTAATTTGCACTTCAAGTTAGTTGCTTACAAGGAGGAATTTTTATTTAAGACACCTCAAGACAAAATGAAACCTAGAGAAACAACAGAAATTCATGTATATGCTGTTATGAAGAGAGGAGAAAATGGAGCCTACTAATAGTTATATTGATTTACAGTCTTGTGCACTTATTTATTCTCTGCAGAATTCCCTGATGATAGCAAGTTCTTGAAATTCTTAGCCCTTAAAATTACTTCTACTTAGATATGAATCGTTTCATTCTTTCTTACAATTACAACGCCCTAGCAAAAAGCAGTAATTGAGATTTTAACAAGAAAGAAGTTTGATTGCTTTATTGCAAGTGAATTTAAAATGTCTTTGAAATTTTGCAGGGTTCGTAATTGCTCTGTGTGTGTTTCTCCAATCCAAAATGGCTGTAGAGTAGCAACCCTGGAGCTCAGCCAGAGTGTTAGTGTGAACAAAGGGTTGATTTGATTCAACATGTACTGGAACATAGTAGCCAATCCTTGCCTTAATTTGAACCAACTTTGCCAGAGCTATAAAATAATTGGTGTCACTATGCAGCGATCATTCCATTTAAGTTTCATGGTATTCATGGAACTGCAGCTTTACACTTTTGTGCTGAACCTGCACAAAAGTGAACCCTCCCCATGGGTTCTGAGCTGCTGCAGTGGATTTGCCCCAGCTGAGCTTGGGTTGCAAACCAGGACAGCGCCGTTTCTGTCTCTTTGCAGTGGTGGATCTGAACCTCCTGAAGGAGGAGGCGCGGCTGTACAGCTGCACCCCGCGCAACTTCTCGGTGTCCCTGCGGGAAGAGCTGAAGAGGACAGACACCATCTTCTGGCCGCTGTGTCTGCTGGTGAAACGGTGTGGGGGCAACTGTGCCTGCTGTCAGCAGAGCTGCAATGAGTGCCAGTGTGTGCCAACAAAGGTCACCAAAAAATACCATGAGGTACGCACTATTTTTACATTTGCATGTTTGGAAAGACTGAAAGCCAGTCAAGGCATTTATTTTTAATAAAATGAATGAACCAATATTAATATTTTATGTATTGCACTTTTACTATATTTTTAATCATTTTAATTAGGTATTGCATTGAGAAAAGTAAAATTTTCCTTGCTAATATACTTTTCTGTGCAACTATTAATTTCTAAGGTATTTACTGGTGAAGTTCAGACACATCACAACTATACCTTTTATTCTTCTTTCTCTGGATGTAGATATCAGCTTTATGGAAAAAAATAAATATTTGTTCATTTCCATTGCTATAAATTGATGGCTAAAATTATTTACTATAGAATTATCTAATTGGGTTAACTGTACGGTTTGTTCTTAAATACAATTAAGTGGAAATCTAAAACTGCAAGACTCTTCTTTGGTGAAGCAACACGATCTAATCATGTTCAACGTCATTTAATCAGTTTTGTAAATGGCTTGAGGTAAAAGCAAAAATAGTAACAAGTGGGTGGAATTATTGAAGAAATTCAACTTTAGTATGCTTCCTGTCATCCAGTGGGTTTCCAGTGCAATCCAGCTCATAGTCTAGGTGTGTGATGAGGCACTTGCTGTTTTCTTGATGCTTGGCTTCTCTTTCAGGTTCTTCAGCTGAAGCCAAGGACTGGTGTCCGGGGATTGCATAAATCATTGACAGATGTACCCTTGGAACACCACGAGGAGTGTGACTGTGTGTGCAAAGGGAATACTGAAGGATAAACATGATTTAGTTGTGCTGTTTTCTTTCAAAGCACATTCAATCAATGGCTGATTCTGTTATGGGGTTTGTGCATTATCTCCTTCTGTAATCTCAGTTGTTTGCTTTGGGGATCTTACATCTTGATGATTTACAGTGAGCTCTAAGAGGAGAAGCCAAATGGGGATTATATGTTGTGTGACAGCTGTTTGGAGGCCCAGTGAAAAAATGGGAGAAAGGCATCAATGAGGGATTAAAAATATATGTATTGTTGTTGTCCCCCTCGATTCTCTTGGCAATACATGGATTTATAATTTAGGAGTAAAAAATAGATTTAGAAGGCTGACATCACGGAGACTTTATCCTGCTGGCTGTCTCGTTTCTACAGCTCGAGTACATCTGGCCTCTGGTTGAAAACACCTGAAATCTTTCTGTGTTCAGCTACTCCTACGTACTCTAAATCAAAGCATTCTCTGTACTATAAACTTGGGCTAAAACAGACTGTCTTTTTCCGAATTAAATTTAATTTGTCTAGTGCTAGTAGGAAGGACTGGATTTTTCCATATGCTCTGGTAAAGTTCCTGCCTTTTAGAAGGGGGACTGGACAATAACATGAGCTAAGGAAGCAAACATTGAAAAGAACGGTGCCTTTATTCTTACTACTATGGCTGATGATTTTTTTTAATGTGTTTGTTATTTTTTATCGTGTACATTTTTATACTCCCCTTTTGACGATATAACTATTTGCTTTTCTAAACTTGTTAAATATATCTATTTTTACCAAAGGTATTTAATATTCTTTTTTTTTATTACAACCTAGATCAACTATTGTTTAGTTTTGTGAGACTTTAAAGCCAGATTTATACAGTTGGAGGAACTGAGATGTGGTTACAATGGGAAAGAAGTGTGATCTCTTTGCAGTTTGTTTCTACTAAGTGAAAAGTACAATTTTTTTACCTGGATGCACAGTAATAGTAGAAAGAGATGTGTGGATTAAGCTCTAAGCTTGCTAGCTCCATGAGACTAAAAATATGAGGGACAGAAGTTACTATAACCAGTTTCAGAAGCTGACTTTAAAAATTCCCTCTCTTCATATTGGCCTTTGTTCAGGTAGAAAAGAAATGAGCATAGCTAGATGCATTTTGGCTTGTTTAACTCTTTAATTTCTTTAAAGGAGAATTACATTAAATGTAAGAAGAGAAACCAGAGGCTTGCAGCCATCATGATGCATCATGGTCATGGGAAGGCAGCCTTGTCAATGGTGAAGTGTATGGTTTTCCACTGACAGAAATAGCTGTTTAAGTACTGTTCACTCACATGAACGTAACACTCTGCAGTGCAGTTTGATGAACTCTATGGTATTGTTCTTCTGTATGTTATATTCTTTAACCAATACACTTATCCCACCCTATGCAAATTGAAACAGAAACAGTAAAGTATTTTGCTTGTAAAATGCTTTAACATTATGCCTAGTTTATTTTTTTGACTATTGGATTTTCGGATTGTAATGAATCACAAAATAAAGTAATAATGCTAATTTTGGGAGAATAAATGTTTCAGTGTGATTACATGTTTGTGCCCATCAAAATACAATTTAATGGGAAAAGTTAGTTTCTCTTTACCATTTTGAAAGTCAGCTCTGAAGACAAAAGTCTTCTGTTGACAAGATTTTCACTTGCTTTATTCTGCATTACTGTAAATCTACAAGAAGAAAAAGGAAAGGAATTAATGTATTAACATTCAAAATGTTCAGAACTGTGTGGATGTGGAGCCATTAGATTGGAATAACATCTTCTGTGGTTGTTTCCACAGTGAAAATGAATTCTGATGAAAATTTGGGTTTTTTTGCAAGTTGGTATTACTTTCTGATACCAGTTCTGGAAGATACTCAGGTGGCTTCTTATTTTGTCCCCACCCTCAAACTCCTACTCAATAAGAAAAATTTCTGGTGTGAATGTGACATGTAATTGTCCAGTCTGAATATCTGTTAACCCCGTATCAAGATACAGAATTATGATTACACAAGAAGCCTGTTTTACTTGAGATTTTAGTTTTTGACCAGAACTGATTTGCAGGGATGTTGGGGATGTTTCCGTGTTAATGTTATCTTTTTTTTTTTT
>VXBR01009970.1:1044256-1094229 GCA_013400215.1 Cisticola juncidis | reverse complement strand
TTTTTTTTTTTTTTTTTTTTAAAGAGTTTTTGAACAACAAATCAAGGTGAACACAGAAATCATAGCCTCTGGCATCGTAACTCAGCAGAAAAATCAAAAATGTAATTCCATTACAGAAGATTCTGCTTGCATTAGAAAATGCAAGATGTTTCATCCTCTCTGTAGACTTGCTAGGAAAAGAAGGCCGGTCATGAATTTTAGAGTAGATATTTGGTGGCAGCAGGATAATGGGAAGTTTCTGGAACCATGTGGGATATGCAGTGTAATATTTTCCAAATGTCACAAGTATTTTTTTTATTGCCCCCCCTCTGGCTCATTTTCTTCCTTGCCAATTTCTTGAACCAGTTTGCCTCCCAACTGCTTGCTATGGACTTGCATCTGAGCTCCTCAGCCCTTTGCTCCTTGTATCCCCTTCATAGGGCTGTCTTGTCTGACCCAGCATCAGCACCACTTGTGTTTGCCACCCTCTTGCCAAGCATCGCTGAGCCCTGTGCCTCACCCTCGGCTCCATGATCAGGCTTTGTCTTCTAACTACTTCTGCCAGGACTCAGACATTCAGGAGATTTGGCACTCCACCTCCTCCCTAGCTGAAGGAGTCTGGACAGGCTCATTTCTCCTACAGGAGGGAGTGTGGGAAAGATACCAGCTCAGGGGAGCACTGAAGGGTGCAGTTCTCCTGCTTGGTGCTGCACCCCGGGTCCTGCCAGGCAGAGCAGCTGCCCCTGGTTGTGGGTGACTTCTGAGAAAAAGGTGTGGTAAAAACTGATTAAAGATATTAATAATGAATTACTAACAAGCAGCTAACAGTGCCTTTCACAGCTACATGTAATGGCAGCTGGAGGCCAAGGATTTGTGGGAAAAGATTGAAAAAAGTGGGTAGTAAGCCTGTGATTTTAATGTGCAATAGAAGTTGCAAGTTTTGATTTTACATCTTTGTGAAGATTATTTTTTAAAGGCTACTGTCTATTTTAAGCCATGAATTCCTGAATTGCATTGATGTAAGCGTCAGTGTTTGGCAATAATGGCTGTTTCTAATGGGCCTAAACAGTGGAAACAACCAAGTAGAATAAAGTAGTTTCTGTAAACAGACAAAATCCAAATAGCATAGTCTGGATTTTGTAGGTTTTATCCTATGCCCAATAAATGTCTTCAGTCAAAAGTAATTGTTCCTCCCAGAGAAATAGGTGGGGGAGCTGACGACTGATGTTGAGCCTTGTTTTTATGGATTTTGTAGATACTCACATTCCTGGAACCCTCCTGTCAGCTGTGGCCAGCATGGGAGTCATGTGGAGACGCACCAAATCTTTACTCACCAAGGACATTAACTGTAGATCTCTTGGCTCTTAAAAGAGTTTAAGTGCTTTTGCTCTATATGTGCCTGGTTGAACAGCAGCCTGGTTACAGATCTTTTTCAGCAGAAGAGGAGAAAAAAAAATGGTGGATGATACAAGAGAGTGTATGGTGAAAAAAAGACAGAAACAGATTTAGATTTTTTTTTTTAGCTAGTGCATCGGCTGTTACCTGATTTCTTCTCTAACAAAGAACTGTTGAAACTCCTAGAAATTTGCAACTCAGATGCTAGCTGTTTAAATAGTCTCATTTTGATTAATCAAACTCTGAAAATAAAAATTCTGAACATTTACTTTGACTTCTGAAGATACCATAATAGTGCTACTGTTCAATGCTCTCTTATGAAACCTCATGCAGAAATGCTAAAGAATCATGGTTGCAAGATTCTTATTCAAACCAGGTGCTAAAGCTAAGTAGACCAACTTTTCTGATTCTGTGATATATTTAAATTACTTTCAGAAAGATTGTTCTTATATCATTTTTTCAGGGGATACTTTATCAATTACCTTTGAAAGTCCTTTCATGCACCTTCTAAACCCAAGAACAGTGGTTTTGTTTGTTTGCAAAAACACAGTGTAAAAATATGGCTGCTTATTTCGGACAAACTTTTCAGAGGAGACAGTTCTGCCACCTCACTGGATTTCTTCTAGACTGTTGGAAGAAGGATAAGTTTACAGCTCAGTCATGGGAGAAAAGTAACAGCTTTTTTGCAATTTTGATAGTACATAAGCTATGTTCTCCTCTGAATCTTGCTCTGTGTCAGCCTTCATTGGGCCGGTCTGTCTTGATCAAGTAAGTATAGAGGCAAAGTCTGACCCTCCCAGCAAAGGCAGCTCTGTTAGGTGCATAAGGTTCATTAGTGGGAATACTTCATACACAGGCCTGTTTTCTGAATAAAACATTGCTTTCTCCAAGAGCCTTAAGGAGTTTTGAGTCTGGAATGGCTTTCCATATAGCTGATTTGGTCAGCTTTTTGTTTCCTCAATAAAGTAAAGACAGAAGTGCCAGTTTGACTCAAGTCCTTGGTGCCTTCAGATTTTGCTTCACTAAAGACAGATTCAAGCCAACTTGGATCTGGTGTCTCTCCTGTTTAGGGTGAGTGAAAAACCACATTTCAGTAGACTTGCTGACCTTTCACTGTGCAGAATCACAGTAAATTAGCAAGGTTGGGAAGAAAACTTATTTATCTGTCTTTGTCCTGCTTCATATACATCTGTGGGGTGAGTCTTGTCTCTGACAGTACCTGAAACTGAAACTTATTTAAGAGAGAAGGCCATAATGTTTAGGGTTGTTTTTTTTTTTTTTGAAAATCAGCATCACACAGTGATCAGAACAACTAGCAACTTTGAGACTCAAAAGATAGTAAAATTAACTTCACTACTTCGTTTGAAAGGCTTCGTTTAGAGACTGACAAGAAAAAATGTTTAAACTTTGATTTTACTCTTTTAGAGGTTTTCCACGATTTTAGGAGAGGCTGCTTTTCACCCTCATTAATAGTTTTTTTTTTTTAATTCTGTATTCTTTTGTCATAAATTGAGTGATTACCCTCAAAAACAGTAAACACACACATCTCTATTTCCTCAGGTCTTAAAAGGCTGGACTCCCTGATTCTTTCAGCCTTCAGCGTGACATCTCTTTTATTGTGACTCATATACTTTTCAGTGAGGAGAAATCAGTGACCATAACATCTTTATGCTTGAAAGGCGAAGCAGACTTTTGGTACACTTGCAGAGAAGAGGTGTCAGGCAGGAATTGGTTTTTTTGGTGCCTTCACATAGTTGAAAAGTCATAGCAGACTAACTGAAGGTTGTATGGAATTCAAATTAGCAAAATTCCACACTGTTCTCCAGAAAGGATATGCCTCATGTGCAAAGCCTAAAAAATAAGTCTGTTTACCTGTGACTCACTTTAACTACTTTTCATGTCTCATGTTGAAGGTAAGTGTTGAAAGACAAAGCATATCTGAGCTATGAACAGCTTTTTCATCCAGAGCCTTAAGCAACTAACTGTAACCACAGTCTTACTCTGTGTTATGCTGTGTAGATAGATCTTGGAGCACAAATTTCTGATGCAGTCAGAACCAATCTTCTCTCTGCTGGAAAGCTGAGTGAGAGGGCATCCTTTCCCAACAATTTTATGGCATCTGGCTCTTCAAGCAGTCTTTATATGTACATAGTACATATAAAGTGGGATAGGATTTGCATGTGGTCCTTGGTGACAGGCTGGCTTCCACTCAGAAAACTGGTTATTGACTATGAAGAATTAGGAGTCTGTGAATCAGAAAACAAGTGAAAGGCCTGTGTTGTCTTAGATCAAGTACCTGTGCTGAAGCGTTCTTGTCGCTGTGCATGGCAATCATTGATGAAAGCATACAAGTTTGCTATGCTTTCCAAATTCCATAAACCAGAAGTTTAGGACTCCTTTAGCCAGAGTTTGAATTACAGCCCATAACATCCTCAGGAGGAGCTGTAAAACACAGGCTATTTAAATAAATGAATGTGTCTTCTGCATTATGTGATCACTGAGAGCTGAAATTCAGCACAGGTTCTGCCTCACAGAAAGATGGTTACCATAAGTGTCTTAAACTTGTTTTCCTTTGCCACACCTGAGCTGAACAGGTTCAAAAGGAACAGATCAGCTGTTTCACTACCAAAAAGGCAGTGGGGTCTTGAAGTAACTCTTTTACACAGGAGATGCAAAATCTTGCAAACACTGTGAAGTGTTCAATAAAGGCAATAAAAGTGTCATAGAGATTAATCAGTTTCAGGAAAGATAGAAAAACAATCTTTTGTCATACATTTGTCATAATCTTTTTTTCCCCCATCACTTTCAGATAAAATAAAATATTATCATTCTTTTTTGTGCTGAAATTTTGACTATTCCTGACAATAGTTCAAGCAGTATTGGATGCAAACTTTAAAGCATAGCTATTGCTAAACAGAGATGATGTTAACATCTCAAACAAAAGAGACAAAATTACGGCCTAAAGCACAATCTATGACTGTCAGGAATTGCTTTCAGTCACCTTGACAATTGTACTTTTCCAATAGTTTAGCAGTGTGGCATGTTAATGGCAAAGCAATGTAGCTTTTTTCCTATTTGTAAAAATAAAGATTTATTCCGTGCAATCAATGAAACTAAATTAGACAGCTGCGTTAGAGAAGCTAATGAAGTTTGGGCTGGATGAGCTGGCAGTGAGGTGGATTGAAAGCTGGACAACTGGTCCAGCCAGAGGAAACTGTAGTTGGAGAGCAGTCTGTGTGCCCCCAGGGTCAGTAGTGGACCCTGTTCAGCATCTGCATCAGTGTTCTGGGTGTTGGGGCAGAGTGAGTGCACCATCAGCAAGTTTGTGGATGACTCCTAACTGGAAAGAGTCTAAAGAGTGACCAGTGACTGGGAAGATGCAGCAGAGGGTTGTGCTGCTGTGCAGAGGGTCTTTGACAGCTGGAGAAGGGGACCACAGGAACCTCACAAAGCTCAGCAAAGTGAAATTCAAAGTCCTGCATCTGAAGAGGAGCAACCCTAGGCACCAATATGTGCTGGGATCCATGCAGCTGGAAAGCTGCTTTGAAGAAAAGGATCTGAAGGTCCTTCCCAGTGGGCACCAAGTTGAACATGAGCCAGCAACATGCACCTGTGGCAAAAAAGGCTAATGGTGTCTTGGGCTGCATTAGGATGAGTATTGCCAGCAGGATGAGGGAGCCAGGGCTTTCTCTGTACTCAGCACAGCTGAGGGCACACCCGAGTGTGCTGTGTCCAGTTCTGAGCTCACCACCACAAGAAAGACATGGATGCACTGGGGAGAGGGCAGCAAAAGTCTATGAAATAACAAGGGACTGGAGAACTTCTTGTATGAAAAAAGGCTAAGAGGTGTGAATATGTAACCTGAAAAGGAAAAGGCTTGAGGGGGATCAATATGTACAAATACCTTAAAGGAAAGTGCAAAGAGAATGGAGCCAGGTTCTCTTCAGTGTTGTCCTGAGATTGGCATGATCAGAGGCAATGGACACAAACTGAAAAGCAGGAGTTTCCCTCTGAACATCAGGAAAGACTTTCTCACTGTGAAGGTGACACAGCACTGGCAGAGTTTTCACGAAGAGACTTTTGAGTCTCCCTGCTTGTAGGTATTCAAAAGTCACCTGGACATGTACGTGGCCGACTGGCTGTAGGTGGCCCAGTTTGAGCAATGGACTGGAACCACATGATTTCCAGGGGTCCCTTCCAATCTTAGCCTTTCTGTAAGTAGCACAAATATAATTTCCACAAACATTAAATCTTCTTTACACTGAGATATTCAACCTACCACAGAACAAAGAATTAATAAGGAGAGAGTGAAGTATTTTCTCATGCTATAAAGGATATACCTAGGTATCAAATTGCCTTGCAATGTTTATGATCTGATAAATTCTTCAGTTTCTCCCAGAAAAAGCTTCGAAGGGTTTATATCTGCTTTTTTAATCATTGCTTTCAAGATAAAAACTGGAGATAAGGATGTGAAATAATAGTATGTTACGTGATAGGAAATGGCCTATATATCTAGGCCAATATCCTGTGTGAAATCACACCTTTATTTTTCAAGTAAGATCAAGTTTCTTGTATAAGCAATAGCCTTTGAACGCTTACCAAATTTCTTACTTAACAGTTTCTCTGTGTTTTGGTTTTGCTTTATGTAGCACATAAGAACGAAGACATTTCCCCCTCACACTTGCTAGCAGTAGTTTGCCCTGACAAAGGGTACCTCACAGGAGCAAATAGAGACTGTGAGTTTCTACTCGTTTGGGAAAAGACATCAAAGCAATTTTACAGCATGTTGTCCAGGGGCAGCAATGCCAGGAATGGTGCCACACAGGATGATGATAACCATCAACTCACAGATAGGCCACGATGCAAATACCCACAGGATGCATGGCTGGGGATCAGTAGCCCGGGAGTTAACTGTCTTCCCACTTCTTCAAAGTTGAATTGTCCTTGATTTTCTTTGAGAGAATATGTAAAGGCAAATGACATCATCCTAGCCTTCCTGGAAGAGGAAAAAAATTGAAGAGCTAGTTAAGCTATCCTAATACTTAAAAATCCTTTTTGCCCCATGGGAATGTGAAAAAACAATAGAGCTTTAAAGCAATTCCGCAGTTTCCCCTTGTCTATGCTTAAGGTGGCATTTAGATCAGTAAATACAGCATTCTTTCCAGTGTGAAAGCCGTGAACAAGGTTCTCTATATAAATAATTTACTCTGCAAAAGTATCTCGATTTACATATCACTGCTGTGATAACCACAACCAGTCATGTCAAAGCACTTTGTGTGGTGGGTTAAAATTGTTGTCTTGAATACGTAGCACAGTTCACAATTTTTTAAAGCAATCTTAATGGATTTTAGAATTTTGGCTGCCCTTTCAGAATCCTCAGAGGTCACTCTGAGTGATGGCTGCAGTGAAAACTTCTTTGTGACCTTTGGTACAGTTTAAACAGTGAGGTTGTGACAGCAATCTTATTTAAATGTAAGAGAAGAGGTCAGGTACAGATTTATTTTTAGGATTCAGGAAGATGGCTTGAGACACCATTCCCTCTTTGCAGAAAGAGGACTCCAATCCCTGAACTGGGATTGGTTTGTCTCTTAAATTTTCTCCCCTCTCATAGGACAGTAGAAAATAGAATTAAAATAGAAATCTTGTAATCTAATATTTAACTTTATTTGATTTCATTTTTTTTTTTTGTGCACATCCTTCTGCATTGCAAGCAGTGCATCAGGACTGCCTGAGCCTTTGCGTATTCTTCCTGCCTACAATCTGTGCTAATGGGCCTCAGAAAGTGGAAAAGGTCTTTTTTGGGTGTTTGAGATCAATGTAGCTAAGCAATAGAAATAGTAAGTGGAGAAGAGTAGCTAGTCCATGCCAAAAAAATAAAGAAAAATCTCAGTATCTCTACAGATGAAAAATGGAAGAGTCAGAGGAACTGTGTGTCTGACACACATGTAAGGTAAGCATCTCTTGAGAGCCAGTGGGCTGTAGGGTTGGACTTTATCCCCACCTTTGAAAAATCTCCCTTCTGAGCAAAAGAAAAATGGCATCATAAATTGATCTTTGAAAAGGGACTGGAGTGTGGGAAGGCTGAAGAAACTAAGGACAAGGCAAAGGATGGTGTTTACAAAGGAGGCTGGTCATGTTTGGGAACTGGTGGTGGTCATTATTTGAGGAGCTTTGAGGGGATAGGATGTGTATCTCCATTGCAGGAAGATGAGTTGTGTTTCACACTGCTCTGAGCCTGGAAGCACAGGATGCCAAAAACAAGTGTGACAGAGACCTGTTAATGGGCACCTTGACTCTGAAGGGATATCACTGGTGCCTATGTAAAGGTCTTCTCCAAGGCCGTAAAGTCAGGAGCACTCCTGACTGGCTTTGCAAGGATGTGCCATCAGGGACAGAAAGCATCTAGGCAGAGGGTATGAGGGTACTGGGAGAAGGTACTGGGAGAGATCTGCCCTGCCTCCACACCTGGGTACCAAATGTGCTGTTCTGGGTGATGTTTCTTGGGATGTGTTGTGAGGCATGGCTTCTCTCAGGCTACAGAAGGAAACTCATCTCTCAAGGTTTTGTCTGGTTGTTATTACTTTGTCAAGTCATAAAAGATTTTGTCAGAATCTTTTCCTGTCCTTTTCTTCTTTTCACTGAATGTTTTGCTCTCTTTGCCCTTCTGCCATGAGGGTATATCATTGGTTTGAGCTGCAGTTCCCAGTGGTGAGCCAAATGCTCAGCTATTCCTATTTCGTCTTGTGCTTTGCCTATTTTCTGCAAAGCATAGAGAGAAACACTGCAAGGAGGAGCAGGGTTTTGGAGAGTTTTTCTCTCCAAAAAAGCCATTGAAGACTGTAATGACAAGAGCTGGGTTGTGGTTGCTCGTGGCTGAGGAAGACTTCGAGAGGCTGAGAATTTGAATAAAACCTTCAATATGCATAAAAACCTAGTATCAGGCCTATGATTTAAGTTTACTGTGACTGAGCAACTGGTTAATATTTAGTTCTAAACAGAAAAAAAATGTTTAAATATATTGGCCATTTCCTAATTATTGGGGCATGTAATCTTCGGCTTCAGTCTCTTACCATTTAATTCAGCAAATCCTAAACCTTTGCAGCTGCAATGAGCTGCTGCAATTTCTATTTAAGTGACATGAGTACTTTGAGACTCAAGAGTAGAAAATGGGAAATTAATTTTAAAAAACTAGCTTGGATACATCTCTTGGGAATTTCCTCCCTCTCTGCAATCAAGATTGTCTCTACTTTGAAAGCTTAGTCTTCTGTTTACTGTGTGAAGTTCCTTGGTGTTCCCTCGGCCTATTGTGGTTGATTTCACTTTTATTGTAGGTACAGTATTTTTAGTAATCAGAGGCATTGTGTTTAATTTTCTACTGTTTCAAACTTTTCTTTTTACTGGAGCTCCAGCAAAATTTTTTACCAGAGGTACGTACTGTGAATATATTCCCCTGAGTTTCCCATGGGTGAAATAAACTGGTTCGTGTGGGGAGCCTGGGAAAATAATATGATTCATTCACTCTACAAGAGATCCTTAAAATTATTTTTTTAATTTGTAGTGTGATATTCAGCTTTCTGCCTAAAGTTAGAAAACTTTTTGAAGTATACTTTTTTTTTCTCATCTGTTTGTCCTTTCAGAAGAAACTGAGAGCTTAAAACTCTCATATGTTGGAAAAACATATTTCCAAATATGTTTTCTTTAAATTTAGTGACTGTCAAGCTAGTTGTATCAGACATCTGACTATGGATTCATTTGTCCAATAGCAAACACAAACAGACCCTTTTTTCTGCTGGGCAGGCACAAAGGCACTTTGGGGAGCCTCTGAGGGAAGGGCTGTGTGTTTTACAGAGCTTCCTGACCCATGTGCCTCCTCACCTCTGGTGCACGACACCTCTGAAACAAAGTGAAATTTTAGTCCTTTTACCATGCACTCCTTCACCTGGGGAGAGGTGGGCTGCAGACCTCCCTTCTCCATTTTTTAAAATGTTTTTGCTGTCTCTCCATAATGACTTTTTCCCTAATGTGCAGATATTGGAAACATCTTATTTTCTTCCTTTTAAGAAGTGGATGGCGGGCCATGAAACAGTTTGCCCTGTTTTCCTCATGCTCTTCTGTCTGCCCAATGTATAGAGCAGGAGGGCCCTTTTGAAGCAGGAATGCATGTAAATACCTGAGCACACAGGTTGTGCACAGCTGATCCCACCCTACACCTGTATAGTTCCTTCTCGAGTGAATGGGCAGAAATGCTGGAAGGCCACCAGTTTGAATATTTATCACAGAGAGATCCTCTTAATGGTAATCTTTTTTAGTAGCCTGAGAAAGGAAAAATTGTCCAAATGCGTACACTCTGCCAAGGTTGGAGTTGGATTGTTAATGAGCTCCAAGTGATTTTAAAATCAAATTTTCTTTGATGACAAAGACACATTCTAAACTGTGTGCCTATTATCTCTCTTTCTGTCCTGTGATATTCTATAAACACATGTAATGAACAGGCAGATTACATCGCAATGATTTGTCTTTTCGGTGTGCAAGGGAATGTTTCTCTTTTTTCCAGACCAGAACACAAAACATTTCTTGCATTGCAAGAAAACTGAGAAATTGAGACTGTGATTCTGAACAGTAGATTCTGTGCTTTTATAAGCAAAGATTGTGCTTCAGGGTTTAGTGTAATAACATCATCCCCTTCTCCTCTGCCTCCCAGCTGGTAACCATTCAGACTGGAAATCAGCATTATGATCTTGGTGGTTCCACTGATAGCTGGAGAATTGCTGAGCATATCCATGTCCCTTCCTTAATTTACCCTGCTGGATGTAGGTGATGGTGCCTTCTTTTTACAAGGCACTTTTAATTCTGAATATGGACTTGCCATGCTAAATGCATCTTTATTTGTTATAAGTTGGTTTGGAAAAACACCACATAGATGAACCCAGGGGTATACTGAATGAAAAAAAAATGAAACTGCAGAAGTTTTTGTCATGTAAGTGAGTTGCTACATAAGGGGAGGACAGGGATTTCCCCAGGCAATTATTTCACAAGGCGCTGAAATGCTGCATGCAGCATTCATAATTTGGAAATTTCAGCTTTCTCACAGTAACCCAGACATGCATTAAAATAGATGTGTGGTATCTTTTCTTTTTGACTGGATTTTTTTTAACACATCTTCATTAGTCTAGCTTTCTTCCCAAATCAGCAGAACTAATGTTGCACCATTTACAGGTTGCAGTGGATTCCAGTTTGTGGGTGGTTTGTGTCTGCACTGCTTCAGAGTCTTCACTCTAGCCGAGCAAAATAAATTTAATTGAAGTGTCAGTTACCTGAAAAGCCAGGAATTCAGGAATAGTTGTTTTTTCAGTGGTTCTGTCTTCTTTGCAGCTTTTTCTTACCACCTATAACTTGAAGTATAATATGGAAATAATTTCACTTTCTATGGATTATTTGAACATGTGAGCATAAATGGGATTGAAATAAATTGGTTCTCATCAGGTCTCTCCTGATGTCTTTCATCAGATGTCTTTACCACGTATGCAATAGATCAGAAATCCATGTTCAATATGTCACTAGGTAATTTTTATTTCTGGATGAATTTGCTAATGGTATTTATTCCTATTTTTAGGGACCATTTTTGGTGTGAGAGAATTTTACACTTCTCAGTCTTCTTCATAGACATGGCAAATGCTTCTCTCTAACCTAAAACATCTTACAGTATTCAAATGATTTGCTGAAGAACTTTTTCTTACTCCTTTGAGACTGGAAGAAATTCAAATTTATAGTTCTTTTGGCAGCTACAGACGTAAAAACTTATCAGCAAGAATATAAAATTTGAGGCTGAGTATCTAAATTAATGTACTTAAAAAAAACACTCTCAAAACTATGGAGCTTAAATATAACGTGACTTCAGATTGGCATTGGATGGTTGAAAATCTCTGTGCTATAGTATTAATGTTTCCAAATTAAAAGTGTTATTTCTTTATATATGTATGCATTTCCTTATTTGTGCATTTGTAGGCTAGACTTTACATTTAGTGTGAAAATATCCCTGTTTGCATGTGAATCTGTTTCAGCTCTTACCTTCTATATGAAATTAGCTTTGGTAGTGTATTTTCACCATACATTCTTGTGTTATACACCCATTTTTATAAATTTGCTATGCTGTCAGTCCTAACCTGTTGGCAGTTTCATGCAAACAAAAACCCATAATATTGACCCATAATACAGAATGGGTGGTAAAGAGTGAAAATCACAGGGAAAGGAATGTCTTCAGTTCTGGATATTTTACAATTACCCTCAGTGACAACAGGAAAGCTACTTCCTATCCCCAGTCTAATTAACCCAATTATGAACTAGTGTTGAATGTTGTAAAATTTAGACACACTGTTGCAAAAATAGACACTTTATTGATAAAGCAACAAGGTGATTTTCTCTTTTTCATCTTCGTTAATTGAGATCTATGTTCAGTTAAAATCAATGCTGCCATTGCAATAATTTTATGCTGTGGGAAAATAATAGTTTGACTTACACAGTGGGGCATGTGGTATCTATAGAGATAAGTTGTAAACTCTTAAAATCAAGATTTTATAATGGTGGTGTTGACACAGGCTTCTTTCTGCTGGCATAATAAATTCTATTATAGTGTTCATTATAAGAATTTCCAGTCCTTTTATAGACTATGAAGTCTCTGGAAAGTAAATAAAGTCAAGAATTACTAGACTATCACAGAAGCTCCTCACAGTTATTACTTAAAAGTAGCATGTGATTTGGATTCTTTTTTTTCAAGAATATTTTCATTTTCTCACACAGTGGGACTTCAGTATATCTTGAATTGTTTGAATTTGTCTTTGGAAAAGAAAACCAATATTAAATAATCTTATAGTTAGTTATTGGGAAAAGAAATACAAAAGACTTCTCTGAATATCCCCTTGTGATGCACCTCACAAATGTGTGATGTTTCTAATATTTTATGAATCCAGTGGATGAGATGTGTGAGCTGTCTTTCTCATGTAAATCATGGTGCACCACCTTGTTGAGGGGTTGATATGGATTTTCACCCACAAAGGATTTCACTATGTGTAAAAGCAACTCCTACACATTAGCCCCATGTAATGCTTTAATTCCTTGTGTTTTGTATCAGTCACTGCTAGAAGTAACTATTTCTTATTCTTATCTTGTCTGAAGTTGCAGAAAATCATAGGAGACATTAATTAACATATAAAATGTTGCTATACTTTGCATTATAGGAAAGAGACTGAAAGACTGAGAATATTTAGATTCCCCCTTATTTTTCTGTAGATTCATTTTTCGTTTTCATTGTCAGACTGGAGCAGGCTAGAGGAGAAGTTGTATTGTATTATGCCATATTGTATATATAAATATTTCCATAAAATAGTCTGAATCTTCACAAAAAAAGGTGAAAAAATCCTCAGGCATCTCACAAACACCAGCAGAAAAATCCAGGCAGACAGATTTTAATGTTCTTTTGTGGGTATTCAGTATGTGTGAAATTTCTATTAAGAAACTGTGAGTTTAAGATGTATACATCACAAAAACTCCAACTCTTCTGGTAGTATTGGGTGTCCTTGACATTATTCAAACATCTACGTGGAATCAGATATATCAGGTGGACAAGACAAGATATTAAGTCTGACAGACTGTTTGGGTGTTCTTTAATAGATTTAAAAGTATGCAATGGCTGTGGTGATGACCCTGCTGGAAGACAAGGGAAGGTGTGATGCTAAATACAGCACTGGGTGGCAGTGGACAAGTTACTATCCTGAGTAAGACCATAATAAATTTCTCTCTTCAATGGGAAGTCTGCTTGCTACATTTACTTCCCAGCATCTCCTTTTTAGCAGTTATTCTAGGAAATTACCTAGGAAGGACTGAGCTATAAATAATGTTCTTTTACACTTAGGATAGTAGAAGAGGGAAGAAGGTGTAGATGTTTAGATGACTGGTCTGATAATGAAGCTAGTCAAGCCTTCAAGCTGTGAGGGCTGCCTGTATTTAGTTAGGAACAGACAGCTGACAATTTAGGAGTGGTACACACAGTCCATCTTTAGCTCACTGTGTAGCTCTTGTACTTGTTCAGCTTGGCAAGTACAGTATTCCTTTCACCATCCCATAATACACATCCCTTTCCCATTTATGTGCACAGGCACATTAACTGAACAATGAAAGTACACCATAAGTAACATGAATGATGTGATTGCACTGTGAAGAAACAGTAACCATCACAATATCAGTAATTATATTTCCATGGGCATTTGTGCACATTCTCTATTTCAACTGCTAATATTGTAGCCCTGAAATTTCAGGGAACAGTGGTGAAATATGTAGAGTCTTGGTTTAACATATGCTAAAGCTTGAAGGTCACTCAGTGTTTCCAGCTGATGTATTCAGTTTGTTAATAAATGCAAGGATAATATAATGGTACCTACCCTTCAAGTTATTGAAGAGCAGCCTCTTCCAAGACTGTGTCACTGATGTGTCTTGTGTCTCTGTTCTGTCCAAGTGCTATACTGTCAGGTTTCTTAAGACTGATTGTTCATCTGCCTGTGCTTCAGGAAATTCATTGGCAATCAGACTAAAAAGGTAGAATCTAGAAATGCAAACTATTTCAGGTGAAGAAAGGTTTCACTGGGGAGTTCAGGAAAGAAGCAATAGTCATTATGATATTTGACTATTTGATTATTTTTCCTTTGACTAGGTGCTATAACTTTCATGTGCCCTGTGGAGCATGTTAAAGTGAAACACTTCAAGGGAAAAATAACACAGGAAGCTGACCGAATAACGTATATGTCAGATTCTCTTTTTATTTATGTGTGCCTTATTTGTAACAGAAAACAATGAGTTGAGGGAACAGGGGAGACTGATACCTGGGGGAAACTGAGAGAAATGCTAAATGATAGTATAACATATACAACAAATTTTATGTATGTACGTATATTATATATTAATAACTCACATAATCAGTGAACATTGATATTCAGTAAGTTAATAGCTGAATGGATTGTTTAGATAAACATGCAGGTGAATGTGGTCTGTAGAAGTTTCTAACACTCGTAAAATTACATGTCCAAAAAGGTGAAATTCCTATGATAAGATATCAGAATAGATAAGTCGTAAAAATCATGCACATTATTTATGTAGTAATTGTAATCATGAAATAAAGCTTTTAATAATTTTATTTCTTTATATTTCACTTTTATTTGCTTATTAATACATACAATACCTTTTTCTCTATTTAAAATGAAAAATTTATTCAGAAACAAGCCTTAAGGGAAATGGAGGAAATTGTGGTTTTTATTTTATTTTGTATGAGTCAATATTAATTAATTGAAGTCAATATTCAATTATATTGCAAAGAGATTGGAATTATGAAAACTCTATCTGCAAACATGAATTTGATAAGAATCTATGATGGATCTTTTTGTTTTCTTCTCACACTTGTTTCTTGTCACTTCTTAGGAGAAAAAAGATTTAGAGAACAGAAAGTCTAATTATAAAAGCTTCTAGCTTCAGAAGTGGAAAAATGCTTTAATCATTGTGACTTATAATTAGATTCTGCTGCACCTACATGATACATCAGTGCCATGGCAATGCCTTTTGCCTTTCAAAGTGATTGTACCAGAGATAACAGATTCCTTCCCACTGCAGTGTTTCAATATGCAATCCAGGCACCAGATAATCCCACCTAAACCAAAGATTTAGGAGAATTTCTGACTCATTGATAACCATGAACAGCATACTTTAGATGTGAATACTTTACCTGCAGTGAAGAATTTACAGATTTGCATAGGTTTGAGGAAAATGGAAGGAAAGAACAGGACCTGCACTGCATTTTCTTGTAATTCTGTTGTAGAGAACATCAATATGCAATATAAATAATTAATGCCACATAACAATTACTGTATTTCTTCTTGTGTGTCATTTCATTCTCAACAATAGCATTAAATTAAGATTGAATGTTTGATTGTTGAAATGATTATTCATGTCCTTTTAAGATGTAATGTGTCATTGGATGAGTCAGAACATCCTTGTGTTTTTACATCTATTTTCTACTTTGAAATTTATTGAAATTATTTGTGTTAGGATAGTGATGGTATTGGATTTTTTGTAAATTAAGTTTATATGTCACAGTTGCATTTTTCATTGTAGATAATCTCTCTAACACCCAAGTATCCTGCACACAGAATTAGTAAGAAAGTCTAATGTGGACCTTAAAATAATTCAAATATTTCAACAGTTCCAGAATGCTACTTTTTACATTTTCTTTGTTTTCATAGGGCAGGGAAGCAGGGTTGTCACATAGTGGTATTAAATGTAGTGGTATAATCGTGTGCATCACTGATATTGGTAAGGCTAATTCAAAGAAGGCTGTGAAATGTTCTCAAAAGAAATTAAGTCTAGATCTGCCTGCTGTCTTCTGACAGAGGCTGTGCTTCCTCCCCTGCACACAACAGCATTGATAGTGGTGCTCATGACAATGAATCCACCTTGCTTTGTTTTATTGTCTGCCTAAGGATCTCAGTTCTAGAGTTCTACTAATATATTTACTCATTTTCTTACAAGATTCTGTTTTGAATACTTTACTAATATATTTACTGATTTTCTTCAAAGATTCTGTATCTGTTTATCCCAAGGTGGAGGAGATTCAAATCTGCCAGAGAGCAAACTTCCTAGGTCTGTTTTAAGTTCCTTATGAGGACTATGTATTGCTTTTGGCAAACCTTTTTATATTGCAGACTTCTTTTAGCTATGTTAACTGTACAAAGCCTTTATTATTGGAAGAATATATTTATAGGGTTGTCTATTCTGTGTCATTTTCTTTTGATACTTCAGTCTGCATGCTGAGCAATTGACTCTACAGAAGCAGCTGCCAAAGACCTGTCTTTTGTACCAAGTGTTGGCTTTTTCTGTCTGCTAGTTCTGTCTGCTAGCAAATTGTGAAGGAATGAAAAAAAAAAACTTCTCATATGAGGTCACTGCTGTTTCTGCAAAAAGTCATACAATCTCCCCAGGCACTCTGTTTCCATGTTTTTGCTTCCTGTACCCTCTTTCCTGCCCAGTTCTTATTATGCCATTGTGAGAGCTGCTCCGTGTGCCAGGACTGCTCCCCATCCTTTGGCAGCATCTGGGTGGTGTGGTATTGATCCAGTCCTTTTCCCAGTGAGTTTCTACTAAAGCTCAGTTTCCATCTGAGCTTCTTAGAGAACTTCACTGTCAGCAGCTGATTGTCACTGGCACACTTCATGTACTTGCCAGGGGCTTTCTTCTACAAAGGCTTAGAGATGGGCTCGGTTCAATACCCATGAGTAGTCCAACTACAGTCAGTGAGACCTCTTAATGTGCATGAAGTGTCTGTATAAGCTTTCGAAGAGGGTTACTTTAAAAGTCTTTAAATACACGTTTTATACACAACATTGAACTTTCCAAGGACTGCTGCAATGGGGGAGATTATCTGGCTCATGTTTTTCCTGGAAGGTGCATAGAGCTCAGCATTATCTGTGTGCTCCTTCTCACAGGACCTTGTCCACTCGTGTAGATGAGATGATGATCTTGTTGCTGAGATATCTCAGTGTGCTCTTCTTGGTTGGTGGGCTTTGTTAACAGCAATGCTCAGGTCACACATACTATGGACTTCCATGTCCATAGGTTTGGGATTCTTAGACAATTGCACTATGCTGTATTAAAAAGCTAGCATTGTACTAACACATATGATCAGTAGCACTGTCCTTCCTCATAGCTGGTATTCCCAGAGTATTTTAAAAAAGGAAAAACAAGAGTATCTTCTGTCCCATTATTTCTCTGTGAATCCCTGAGATTTTGTTCAGATGTAAATATTTTCCTATTCTTTCCCCTCTGTAAGTTTTCTAACCCTTAATGTATTCTAAGACAGTCTTGCCCTCCTTACAGTCAAGTCTTCAATTATTCCTTTTCCCTTGGGAAAAAAAAAACCAACTGTCAGCTAGACAGACAAAATCATTGTCTGCTCAAACAGCAAATGGTAGTCAAATTTACCATGGCTGGAGCAGAATATTTTTTCCAGACCAGACATAACAGTGAAAGAATTACTTTGTGATGAAAATGCAGCCAAATTTTGGTGACCCCTAGTTCTCTGGGTTAGTAAAGTTTTCAAGGAAGGCTCTGTGGCTTGCTTGATCTTATTATTGCAGATAGTGCTATTAATGCATCTATTAAAATACTTATTAATGGTAATGATGAAAAGAGTATAACTGTCCTCCAGTGCTTTCAAATACTTATCATACTCTTACACATCTGCTGAAACACCTTCCAAGAAGCCTTTAATTATAACACATTATTGGCAGAAATCCATTTGTTGCTTCCTTTCACTGCTTTCTACATCTTTCCTTTAGAACTTTTATATATATGTTCTCGTTCTTTATGCATAGCTAGTAAATGTTCCCAAATATATCTCACTGCTAAAATAAGACAGGTTACAAGTAAAAAATTAGGACAAATAGGGAGAAAAAAAAGAGGGAATCAACACTACACCAATGTTAAAGGCAGAGAAACTGAAGCTGGTATCCTATGCAGTGTAACTAAGTCTCACTTACAGCAGTTTGTCTTTTCTGGCAAACCAGCAATCCTCTCTTCACACAAACTCTAATGTTTGTCTAGCCTTGATTTTGGCTGTTTCTGTGCCTTAAAGCTATAAAAAGCAGGAGAAAGCAGGGAGGGGAGAACAAAACCCTTTCATACTGCTTTTCATACTGAAATGCCTTAGCCAGGGTCAGAGCTCAGACAGGGAGGATGGCAGGACTGCAGCAGCCAGCAGTCAGATCAGCTCCAGGATCCACCACCTCAGGCAGGAAGGAGATTAGATAGCTTGTCCCTTATCATGGCTGAGACAGAGCCAAGAATGAATCAAAATCTGAATCAAAACTTGTATCTAATAGAAATAAAAAAAAACCTCTTGATTTTTCCATTTAGTGGTATTTTTCACTAACTAGTTTAACATTTGAACTGTGCCCACATGAAGTACCTTATTTCTTTCTCTCCTTTTTTTTTTGTTTGCAAACATTTTTATATTATTTTGGTTACTTTGTGTATGTGTGTCGCAGTGCCTCTAAAAAGCCTCTGGCTCTCGTCCCGAGCTAGCCCAGGCACTGAGGCAGGCGCAGTCGAGGTTCAGCCTGCAGCAGCGTGAGCGGGGCTGACTCCCGTGGGCTCTTTTGCCCCGAAAGGGACTTGAGGAGATGTTGTTGTGGTAAGGCAGAGGAAAAAGAAAGAGGGATTCCAGTACAGGTGCAGCAGAGAGGATTAACCCAGCTCTGAGTCCAGGAACACCAGACACAGGGCTGACACAGTGTTTTAAGGGAACAAAAGGGGAGGAGAAAGGGGTGGGGTTGGCTGCTTCCAGCCAGTGGGGTACAGTCTCTGGGGAGGATAGGGGTGAAGGGAGGACCTTCGGACTAGTTACAAGGAGTCGGGAGGGGAAAACCAAAGGCGGGAAAAATGACTGACAAATAACTGAATGCTACATAACAAGCATTGAGAATAGCTTCTGTGAGGGAGAGGGATAGGGACTGGGAATATTAATTAGGTGGGGGTAGGGGTGCATGAAACTGAACTTAATACAAAAAAAAATTGAACTTTACATAAAACAAAACTCATTACAGAGCAACACATTTAAAAAAACATGCACCGCCACATATGTGCATTATGCAAACTTAGATTACAAAACGAGACAGAAATGTAAGTACTCAGATTAAAAGCAGCATGGAAGTTTTCAAGTACACAGTAGACAGCTTGGCTTTAAAGAGGCCTCTAATATGTTAGAAAAATATAAGAATATGAAATTAAAATGGTGTAAAACCTAAACGTGTTTCAGATTAAAAGGGCTATTTTTGGGGATAGAGAAATCTTATGTTTAAATACATGTACAGTTATGTGTAGCCAAAAGTATAGCGGCACCACATAAATGATTATACATCAAGGAAATATACTGTGTAATACATTTGTGCAAAAGAATATAATATCCCTAAAAGGTTGACAATAAATGGCTGTCTGGAGTATTTAAAAATGAAGAAGTTTAGACTTCAAAAATATGTTAATTGAACTGAGTCTTTTTTTAAATACAGACAAATGTGTAGTAAATAAAGTTGGCATTTGCTTTCAAAACAATGCTAAAAAGCGTTCAGAGTTAAGTGATTTAGAATAAATGGCTCAGGATTATGTGACTATCAGAGTAATATAAGGAGAATACTAATTAGCACTCCAAATCTTTAATACTGTTCCAATCCTATTGTCTCCTTTGGTAATTCTTTATTGTAGTCATAGTAACAAAAGAAGAAAACTTAAACCACACAGACATTTGCAATTCCTTTTATTTTTCTTAAAGAAGTCTTAATTTCTCTAAGAAGCTCTGTTCTGCACTTCTAGCACTTATAATTACACCTTTCCACATTTAAATATGACAGCATATCCTTAGGCATAATTCATTCCTACATAGCTCACCTAGATTAAATTTTTAAAAGCTTGCCCTCACTTTCATTATTTCATGAAGAGCCTTTCAAAATAAGCTTCAGTATTCAGAACTTATATATATACACATATATATATAATGACAGTACTTACCTAAAATAGAACAGTTATTTTGAGGGATGTTCTTTTAGATGTACTTTAAGAAGTAGTTTAGAAGATTTTCATGCCAAAGCTAAAGAAAATTAAAGAAGGTAGAGATTAGAAAGCTCCAGGAAAGGTCTTAAAACATGTAATGAATCATAGATTAATCAAGGCTGGAAAAAGCCCCAGAAGATCAACTTGCCACTCAAAGCAGAGTCAGTCCTGAGGTCAGTTCAGGCTGCTCAGGGTTTGATCCAGTTAGGTCTTGAAAGCCTCCAAGGCTGAGGGCTGCACAGCCTCCTTGGGCAGCCTGTTCCACTGCCCGACTGCCATCGGAGTAAAAGAGCATTTGCCTGCCCTCAGTGGGACCTCCCCCGTTTCAGTGGATGTCTTTTGTCTCTCACCCTCCTGACAGGGACTCTTGTGACCGTGTCTTCACCCTGAGTTTACCATAAGCACTGGGAGCTCTGTTGGGTCCCCTGAATCACCATTCCTTCTCCCAGAAGAACAAGGCTTAGCCTCTCCTTACAGGATGCCTGCACTTCTTCTCCAGTCCCAGCCATCTTGGCAATCCCCCACAGAACCTGCTGCATTGACAAGGCCTTCCTTTATTGCTCAAGAGACCTCAACCAGACACAGTCTCCTGGACAGGTCAACAAGTGAAAATAAAGGCCACAGACTTCTCCCTTGCCACTGCGTGTGCTCCTGATTATACAGCCCCAAACACTGCTGCCCTGCCTTACTGCCAAAGTTTGTTCATCTTTAGATCCACCACTGTCTTCTCTACAGAGCTGCTGCACAGCTTGTACCACTGCACGGGTTTCATGCATTCAAGGGGTACAACTTTACAATTGTCCTTGTTTTGTTCCTTAAGTTTCCTGCCAGCCCATCCCTCTGGTCTGCCTGGTGCTCCTGGAAGAGGCCATGGCTTCAAGGAGATTGGCTGCATGCACCAACTAGGTGTGCCCTGAAAGCTCAGTGAAAGTGAACTCTGACCTCTCCTCCAGATCACTGTAAAAGGTGTTAGACAAGAGAGGTCTTGAAAAAATCACAACTGGCCTCCAGGTAGAGCATGTGCCATTAACCACCCACCCTTTTGGCCCCAGGGCCCAGGCAAGTTTTCACCCATCCAGTAGGCCACCCATCCAGACCCACCACCCATAATGTTCCAATTCAGGTATCAGGATGCTGTGGGAAAGGAAAAAGTACTTCCTGATATTTTTTGACCAGAATTCACATTTCTAAACTACAGGAAAAGTTCTTTATTAAACAACACTGCAATATTTTAAAGATCACAGTTCTATAAATATTTACTCTGGCAGAAGTAGTTTTATGTTTTCTGTACATTGAGTATAATACGGTTTGCTGATTTCTATACAATAAATAGAATACTGTTTCTTCTCTTTCTACCTAGAATGGCAACAGGAGTAAGAAATATCAGAACTACTCAAAGAACATATTCTTATCATAGTTTAAATCTACCATAACACAGGCATCATCCTTTCACAGATCACCACTTTTCTGAGAATGATTTCTACTAAAAATATATTTATTTAATTCTTCTAGTAGTCTGTGAAACTGTACAGGTATGTGCAAAACAAAAGTAGTCAGGGAATGGGAGTTTTGCTTGGGAGATACCTTAGCAGTTTTTGAGGTGGGAAACTTCAGTATTTCATATGAGGCAAGATGAGTTTTCCAAGCTATAGAGACATGTCTCCTCCTTAACTCCTTGATGGTGACTGATTTGGTGTCAAGGATGCACAGATGTGTGCTCCTGTTAGATTTCAGGAAGCATCTCCACCCTTGCATAATTTTCTTTTCCACCACAACTAAAGGCACCTGCAGCTGTGACTCAGGCAAGGCTGCAAAGAGTGGCCCAACAAGCAGCTTTGTCAGTGCAGACAAACAGATTTGGGCCACTGGAGGTTGTGATATAGTCATACTGAGCCCCTTATGTGACATGCTTTTTATAGTGATTAGAACCCTCCCTCTCAAACAAGGGCTGGTACCTGCATATCTAACTCAAGCAGGTTTTCTTTCTTTTCCATTCTTGGCTCACATCTGACAGGCTGTTCTTTTACACACCACCATCTTTTGCAGGGTGGTTGTGTAAATCTTTCCATCAAGATGTTTAAAGTCATGTGAAATTTTCCTTCCTAATTTCTTTTACTAGGATTTTCCACCATATAAATAATCTGAGGAAAATCAGGAAAGGATGAATATGAAATAACAAATCTTCCTAATAACTGCTTTAAGGCTCTGTGTTCCAGACTGCAGCATCTGTAACTCCTTGAAGTTATAAAGGGGTCGCACAAATTTGGAGCCACCGGAATTCCTTAGTTGCCATGCATTTTTCTGAGCCTTCAGACAGACATGGTTGCCGAGCTTCTCAAACGGAGCAGGCTCGGCTAGAGCTGGGTTGGAGGCAGTGCAGACTGAACCTGTCTTTAGCCACCCGTTCACGTCAAGATCCCTCTATTTCCTGAAGACTTTAAATTATTGTTTCCTGGGCATCCCTGAATCAGCTTAGTGTGGAGTGACCCAGCCGTAATTTACATTTAACCCTAATTTGAATTCATAAGCAAGGCATTCCTCGGTCTGTTTCACCTGAGGGGCTCTATCCAGCTGGCATCCTCCAAGCATGACTAATGGTTCAGGCTGTGCATGAAGCACAGCAGCAGGTGATGGGAGTCTCCATTCATTCAGGAGTATGAGTATGCAATGTGGGTTCAATCTTTGCTTGGCAGAAGGGGTTTAGGTCTATCTTTCACCCCAATATTTCACGTAAAAGTTATTCTAGTATGGCTTTCTTCTGTAAAAAGCTCTACATTTAAAAGCAATATGCTGGGATAAAAGGAATACTTATTTTCATTAGTGGGAGGAGGTTTGGCACAGAATTTGTGCCAAAATAGTCATGTTATTTAGGTGCCCTGGGGCAGTTACAGCTCTTGTCTGGTAAAAGGGGAAGGCTACTTCCAGTCTTTGCAAGTGGTTATTTAAAAGCTTTACCTGATGCCTGATTAACAAAGAAGCCCATGAACATTAGCCTTATGGCTATTCTAAGTCTCAAATGGATGCCTGATTCTACTCACAGGTTGAAGAGGAAAGAGATGTACCTGCCTTGGTAGGAAGTGTACTCTCTTTCTTGCCTCTCTTTCTCCCACCCTCCCTCCCTCCGTCCCCACCTCCTTCCAACAGGTTTTTTATATCTTTTCTGGATTTAGATCCTGAATATAGGCTTCAGTCCTTGCATTCCCAAGCTATATTGATACCAAGGAGCATGAAATGAGATTTGCCTTAAGGCACAAAACCACAGCGTATGCATTTTAAAAGCTTTGTGTGCACACAACTGACTATTACAGTGGTATTTGAAAATGAACAAAAATGCATATTATTATGCACTTTTGATGGCAGTGTGTACAGAACATACAGAGTAGAATAGGCCTTGTGTCTTGTGTGTTCGTTCGGAATCAAAAACAGTGAACAGAAGAGGCTAAATCAAGATAATTTTAACACTTAAGATTGTTTGCGTGTTTTTTTGGTGGAATCACTTTTCCTAAGACATTTTAATGCAAATGGCCTTGAAAGGCATAAAGGACTTAAAACTCTGGTATGTGTATAAATGTAAATATTCACTTAATAGAATGTGTGTGCTGTTTGTTTTATTAAAATGTTGTTTAAGAAATATTCTTACTGAAGGTATTCACTCAGTACATGAAGAATAAAAGTGCCCAATCTTTATCATTTTCCCTGTATAAAACTTGAATGACTAAGATATTATTGCAAAACAAGTCCATCAGGATAAAATTTTAGGGGTTAGACTAACCTTCGTTTAGCTCAAGCTATTTTTTACACAGCTCAGGACATTATCCAGTCTTTATATCGTTGGCTTCATGGATGGTTGGGAAGGGTGTGTGGTGGCTGCTGGGCCAGATCCCTTTGCTCTTTGTGTATGGCAAAGTTGGTACACAATCTAGAATTTTAGTGTTGTGATAAGACAATCACCAGGGATGAAGAGAGCATTTTAGAAAGAGACATTTTTTTGTTAAAATAAGACTAAATGTTTGAGAAAAACAGTGCAGTAATCTGTAGGTTGTAACAAAGTTATTTGGCCAACAGGTTGTTTCTGATCAGGTTAAAGCAGAAAATCTGGGAATTGTCCAGCAGCTAAGGAAGAGATCAAGATGTTGAGAGATTAAGATTTATCACCAAAGTATATTTTTGCAGATTGCAAAGAAACTGAGAAGTCCTTTTTTTTCCACTTGTAACACCACTATAAAAGTATCTAAGACAGTCCATTATCTCGGACACTAGATTATCTTGAAACTTCAGAAACTTGAAAGCAAGTATATGGGGAGTGTAGTACTGCATAAGCACTCAGACTTCAGACAGCAAAATAAAAGAGAAATTTAATACTTCAACAGTATTAACATTGTATTTACAGCTGCTGCTGCTGCCCACATGAAAAAGTGTTTCCCAGGGGCTGAGATCAAAGGTACTGCCAGTGTGACATACTATAGGACTACACTATAATAATTTTACAGTTTTAACAGATTGTTTCCAGTGAAAATATGTGTGATAAAAACTGCAGGTGTTCATAAACAGGGAATGAAAGATTTTTTTACATTAAGACAGGTTAAATTTTAAATTACCTACTTGCTTCAGCTGTGCAACAGCCTCGTGTTTGAAAAGTACCTCCTTTATCTGTAATTTTCAAAGAGCACATATAATCCAAACATCCTAGAATTTTCATGAGACCGTGAATCCTGTGTAACTGCTAGCCTACTCTTACATATTAAACAAATAGGTTGATTCCAGTTTGTTATCTGTTTGATATGGAGTTTTGAATTTAGTTTTTGTAAGCTGCTAGTTCATGTAAATTCATGTGCAAGTGGATGATCCTGAGTTAAAATTCAGCTAGAACCTTCACAGTTATTTTACTTTGCAGAATATCTTAGCTGAAGGAAAGTAGGCTGTTCCTCTCTGTTTTACTTTGCCACCCTGATACTGAAGAAGGAAACTTCATATCCAAAAGGACTTAGCAATGGCAGCAGGCTACTTGCCAGATGCTTGGGGTACGTCACCAGAATGGTGCACAGGCATTTAGCCTCCTGACTCTATTAATGTTAATGAGAGTCAGGCAGTTCAAGCTCCGTATACCATGCTCTAAACATACCCATTGAAGTCTGGCAAAGAAGCCCTGAGGCTTCCTTGTAAAAGTCTTTGAAAGTGCTGCTCTTCTTCTGTAAGATTTGTGATGGAAAACAAGCCAGAAAGCTGCCCGCTATACAGAGAGATTTCCACACAAAAGCTGTGCCTGAGAGTAGATAGGTCTGGTGTTTTGCCATACTACTGAAATCAAAGCACTGTGAGGGGAAGAAAGGTGATGTGAGAAGCATGTGCTTCCCATGGACAACAAACTGAATGGCTTTGTAGAGGCAACTCCAGGCAGGCATGTTCTTTGCAGATTATATTGAAAACTGCTGAGAAACACCTGAACCAGGCACCTCAGTTCACATCCCCATCCCCGACAAAGCATTGTGTTGTTCTTGTCTGGAGCAAAATGGCTGTATAGCCAATTTGTCTCTCTTCTGGGAATGTGAAAGGCTATTCAAGCATTAGAGGGCTGAGCACAAAAATCTTCTGTCTCAATAGGGAAAATAAGCACATCCTTGCAGTTCCCAGTTACATGGGGAGCAGGAACTGGGGGAGCTGCCCTTACAGTAGCTAATCAGCAAGTTACCTGTAAGAGGAGAGAGACATCTGTGAATAAGGCCTCAGGGAGCTTGTTCTTCATGCCTCCTGCTATGTGTGGTCTTATCTAGAATGAAGTCTGAAGGTAATCTTTATACCCATGTAGGTATTGCAACAGGATCACAGATGGTGCAAAAAATGGTTTCTGGAATGCAAATAAAAAGGGGCAGGAAGCCAGCCTCCATTTCTTCCTTACTTGTACCATTGTAAGTGTGAAAGAATGGAACTCCCATCATCAGAGCTACTCAACATGAAGGCCCAGAGAGAAAAGACTCGAGTACTTCCTTTACTTTGAAAGATGCCTTAAATTCCTTATTTCTTCAAGTGAATAAGTGAAGATAGATGGTTCCACATTAACACAGTTTGCAGTTACTCTTGCACATGCTCAGAATTGCCAATTTTTTAACACTGGCCTATCTTTTCACTTCCTGTATTTCTCCAGCTGTGTGGTCTCCTACAGACTGGGCTGCCTTCCACAAGCCATAAAACAACCTGAGGACTGCCCTGATTTAGGCTTGTTTAAAATTCGTCTTGATTGCAGTCATTGGCAAGCAGTGCATCAGCGCAGGGTGGCAAAACCCAGCCAGCCACATTGCAACTAAGAATCTGTGCCCAAGCTGGTTGAGTTTAATCAAGCACTGTGCAAGACATGTCAGGTAACAGATTTCCTGCAGGAGAATTCAAGTACTTCTTGGTAGCACAGAGGGGGTATTTCACTGTTTACTCCTTTGTGTTCGTTCATACAGAGAGTCTTGCAAAGAAAATATGTGGTTGAGTAAGGGGAGCTGAACTTGGTGCTTCAGGCTATAGCATGACCATTGGCAGAGAGAGGTGTCTCCTCACATGCTGTCCATGCCTTTGCACAAGCAGTGCTCTGTGTGTGCTGAGACAGGAACCAGCAAGAGTGGTCCTCGTGGTCCTTCCACATGCCCCCTGACCACAGCAGAGAGCTGTAGGATGGACAACAGGAGTGTGTGAGAGTCCGTGCGTCACGCTGCAGCCCGCGCCATCGTGTCAGGCCACAGTTCCACCTATGCTACCCTGACCTGCAGGATTTGTTTGTCACTCAAAGTGGTCTGAATTTAATTCACCAGCAATTTTACTCTCTGGAACAATTCCATCTGCTGCCTGTCGCTGACTCCAGAATAAGATACTCCCACTCTTTTATATGTAAATGGGCATTCTATTTTTAACCTTCTCCATTTTTTTCTTGAATCAACATATAAACTGTCCTTTATCTTTTTCTGCTGGTTCATGCTTTTTTTTCTTTTTTCCTGACTCCTACAGGACATCTGGTGAACTATTTTTTAAATAAATAATATTCTTAATTCCTCAGAAAACCAGTTAAGCATTTCCAGAGGTAGGGATGATGTGCATCTTTTTCTGCGTGTTTCAGAAGTACAAGTTTTATCTTTCAGGATGCCATTCAAAAAAAAAACCACAGACAAGTGCTTTATCATCAAGGACAACTGAAAAGAAACTTTCTACTTGACTTCCTAATGTTTTGATGATTGAAATAGAACCTCACACAAATTTAGAAATGAAATATTATACAGCTAAAAAGAGACTTAATTTGTTTGTGCTGTTTTTTAAACAAACTGTGATTATTCCTCTAAGAAATAGTGGTGTGAGTTTAAGATTGCCTTAAAAATAAATTTGCCTTCATTTTTTGGGATACCAGACAGCAATATATACAGTCTTAAAGTAATACTAATATCTTTTTCTTGCAGTAGAGAATGCAAAAGCCACCTGTTTGTGTTTACCCCCTTGCTATGCAGAGGGGGAAACATGTTACAGTCCCAACTAGTAAAACTAATTTTTAATTCCATGGCTCACATGATGACAACAGAGATTTTCAAAATAATGAAAATGGCACTCCCTGAGCTGTGGATCAGGCATTAATCTCAGTTTTTTGCTTGATAAATCTTGGCGCTGTCATTGTCGTGCTTTACTGCCAGGTTATCCAGATCTTCTGTTTAGTTCTGCAAGATTCTGCATTGTCTTTTTGAATTTTTTTTACTGGCCTATTAAAAAGGCAAAGGAATTTCCACTGACCCAATGACACCAGATTTTTTTCCCATCATCTTTGAAAATAATTACACTACAGGCTAGGTTTACTCCTCTTGCTTATAGAAGAAGGATTTCAGAAATGCATGGTCCTGTTCAGCACATGCTTTTCTATGTGTCCAGTTTGGCTTATTGAATAAGAGCTGAGAAAAGCTCAAGACTCTGTGATCAAAATTAAATCCTGCTGCTTATTTGTTCTAAACAGTAATTCATCGATAGAGTAAAATTGTAAAAAAAAAATAAAGAAAAATTTATTGAAAATCTAAAGTAAAAGTTAAAAATGTCCTGTGTGTTAAAATCATAGAAATGATTGTAAGAAAAAAAAATCAACCAAATTGATCTTTTGTTCTTTTTGTCAACATATAGTAGCAATGTGAAATACACTTAAGCTATACAATAAAAATCCTGAGTTTTGATTTTGCTTCTTTTATGAATACTTTAAAAAGTTAGTACAACTGATGTTTATACAAACTAATTATTTTTTAAATTAGTATTGAAAATCAGCTTTATTGTTTTGTTTTCCTGTTTCATTGTGATGAATTAGAATTTTTCCTGTATCAGATTTTTAAGCTTGCAAGATTGTGTAAGCTTAGAGTTTTCATAAAAACAGGTCAATTTACCAAAGTTTGAAGATGCAGAATAGTATAGTTTTAACTATTTTTCAGTAACTATATTTTTCAAATGGAAAATTGAGCCATCAATCAATGTCAAAATTTTATCTCAAAAATATTCAACATCTGCACTTCTAAGCGTTTCTGAAACTGATAGTTATGAATTCTACCACTTCTAAGCTGAAGACTCATCTATTTGCTTTACATATACTAGTTAATATATGATATAAGACTTGACAGATTTGAAACTCATCACTGCTTGAAGTACTGCAATACTAAGCTAGATACATTCATTTCCTAAAGTTGGCAGTCTGACATTTTTCAGTGTGTGAATGGCTCAAGATTTCAATAGACTCTTAAAACATAGACTCTTAGGCATACCTAATGACCACACATGAAGACATAAAGACCATGTAAATGATCTGAAATTAGAGGATAGATATACTAATGTTGTTTGCTAAAAGTTTACAAAATGGAACATAACAACATTATATGAAATATGTGTTTCTCTCAATAATTTTCTTGTGAAACAGAATTCCCCCTTTCTCAAATCTAATTTTAAGAATTGCTTGTTACATTATCAGGATTTGTAAGATTAAAAAATTGTAAGGGTTGTGTAAATAATTTAGTTGTCTGTGTGGTAAAAAAGTATCTTGGATGTTTCCTATCATGTCTATGACAGGTAAGAATGGTTGTATATTCATTTTCTGCAGTCCACATTACCCCTTATCTACATCAGTTCAAAAACAAATAAAGTGACATCAAGTTTTTTTAATTGTGATCCACTCCAGAGGAGACCTTAGATAGATTTAAGATGTTAGAAATATTTATCACTGTTAAAAAATCCTTTTTCTTGGCACCTAAACTCAAATTTGCAACACCTGTGCACCCTGCCCCCCAGGTGTTTCTTAGGGCCCTGCAGTTCTTTTCTGTGCTGGGCTGACCTTGTCTGGAGGATCCTAGCAAAACATCTTTATCTTCTCTGAAATATGGGCACTGGCTACATAGCTCCCAGCAATCATGCTTATCAGAGAATGCCTGCAAGTACTGAAAAAATCTCAGCTTAGAAATATGCCCCCCCCCTTTTTTTTTTTTTCTGTTTTTTAAACAAAATTGATGCTAGAACTGTTATTTAGCTGTTGGGTGCAATTACATTTTGCTTCTGCTCTTCAGCTGATAGAAAATGCTAACACCTCTTTGTGCTTCCTGCTCCTGCAAAGCCCTTGGTATTGCATTTTCTTGCCCTTGCACCAGCCCAAAGATCCTCCAGCAGATGTGGCACTGAGAAGTTTGCATTCCTCTTCTCCTTTGTGTTCCTGTGGCAGTGAAGGACTCTTGTTTTGAAGAAAGAAGTTGCTGGCCTGGAATCTTCATTGTCACAAAGGTTAAGAGTCCAGTTTAAATGAAGAAAATCTGCAGTTTGAAAAGTCTAAGAAAAAACACAAAACAAAACAAAACAAAAAACAACACAGTAGAATGCAAATGTTTTAAAGTTTTTTTTAAATAGCCTTTGAGAAAGTTAAGTGAAGGTTTAATGTTTTTTGTAGCTTCTCTGTCTAATGGGAGACGAGGGGCAAGGACTATCATTGTTAGGCCTATGGGCCATCCACCTGTGCCCTGCATCCAAAGTCAGCAGCTGCTTGTGTGTGGTTCTGCACCACTCTGGCTCTCTGCTTTGTCTCTATGTGTCCCATATCTGAGTGATCTGTGTCTGTGGCAACTTTGAAAAGAATGCTCTGTGGCCAAGATCCAGAAGGTTTTGAAATGGCAATTTTGAAACTGCAGCAACCTCCGGTTGCCCTTAAGGAAGAAGCTCTGTAAGACACAGATAGATACTGTTTTCTGGCACTTTTTTTCCAGTCTTCTTTATTTCATCAAATTTAATAAATCCAGTGTCAATGAATGTGTTAATTTGGCAAGTACAGCCAATCAGATACTTAGTAAAAAACTACACTGTGTTTAAATTCAGTTCCGTTCCCAAGACCAAAACCACAGATGGTTGTTTGAAAAGAATGAACTAATTGTTCCCACAAAATGTGACTGCAGTATATCCACCCCATTTGTTTGAACCCTTAATAAGATTCTCAAAAAGAAAACATTGTTAGAACAACATCCCTTCACAAAGAAACTAAAAATCTAGGTAGGAGCTAAAATACTTTATCAGGTTCTGGAAAGCTAAGGCTGGAATTCCTTCTTTAATGGCAAGGTTTGACCCCTGCTTTACTGTCTCCAGTGGGAATGCTTTAAGCCATGGAGTGGAGAAGTATTCTGTGATAAAGCACTCTCAGTTTTGCTTGTGGAATTGTTCAATTAGCCACTTAAATAATGGCATATGTAATATAAAATACAAAGTGTGGTTGGCCAGCTATCCCTATCCTGAGTAAATATTCTAATTCTTAGGTTGTGCCAGTACATTTGCTCTCTGTGGACCCAATTTTCTGACATTGAGTCATTGAATATAAAATGACTTACAATGTCTTTCTTTTTCACTTTCAGTGAACTACTTTTTCCACACAAGAGCTACTTTTGTGGAGAAAGATGCCAGAGAGCCCTGTAAACTCGTAGAGTTTACTTTCCCTGTTCTATCACCTTCAGCAGAGATGGGAATTTAAAGCCATGTTTTGTTCCTTGACCAGGTGTTCAGTGAGGGGGACTCTGGTGTAAAGAATGCCCCTTCCTTCTCTCCAGATATATGGGATTTAGGTAGAGAATTGAGAGAGGATATTGGGGAGTGTTTGAAGAATGCAAATGAGAATGAAAAGGAAAAGAAGACCAATCATAGGCTCTGAAAACCTGGCAAAGAAAGGGATCACCTTTAGAGATCTTGGCAGGGCTTGGGTCTGTGCTCTTTGTTTAGCTTTGCCAAGGTTTGGGCAGTTACGGGCAAGCCCAGAAGATCTTTCCCTTTGTGCAGAAAGAATTTCAGCCACCTCTTTAACTCTCTCAAGAAACATAGGCATCACTGAGGAAGGTAGGAGCCAAATGAGATTTCTGAGTGTGAAACTTTCAGACTGGTGTGGTCAGGTTGGCTGAATGTCTTTATGCTGCTTCTAAACTGGTACCACTAACTGTGGCTTTCTAAAATGAGGTAAATGGAAATAAGTGGGTGAGTAAAACAGTGTTTCTGCAGACCTTGGCTCCTTCACTATTGCCAGGAACCTTTTACTGCTCAATAGGGATTTTTCATGTGAGTTACTGGTTAAGCATAGGAACAAGCATAATAGTTTGGAGCCTGTTAAATGCATGAATATTTCCAAGCTACTCGTGCTCTGCAAAGAAAGGATTTCTACCTCCACAAATTTGATGTTCCGTGTTATGTACAGCACTGGGTACTTGGAATGATTTGTCTGACAGTATTTCAAAAGTAAGCAGTAAATCACAGTTAAAGCTGCAAATGGTTTCTTGTTCAAGTTCAGTTATTTCAATCATTGTCTTCAGATTTATCTACTGACTCATGTATTAGGCAAAATGAATTCCTCTCTTTTAAAGCTGCAAAATGTTATTATATTTTGAACACCATAGTCATATGACAAGGGTGCCAAGAAAAACTATTTACAAGCATTACTTCAATACTGTTTAAATAAGACAAATAAATTGGCAAACAATGGTTTTTTATTGAAGAAAATGGTGATTGTTTAATATCAAAATTGGGAGAAATATTTTATTTTAAATATTTAAAGAAAACGCTTCAAATTTAATCAAATTTTAAAAAGGCAATAAGATATTTTAGGATTTTTAATGGTGGGCAATAAAGATAATACCTATTCCTAAGTAAATGGAAAGAGCATTGAATTTTGCTGAGTATTTTTCACTATCACTTCAACCAGCCTGTACATTAATAAGATTGTAATTACCTGTATTGTTATTCCCTTGTAACATGGTTCAATTAGGTTCAAAACTATGGATTTTCAACATCAGCTGCCGAATAGGTACAAATACGGGTATTTTACCAAGAAGAATGTAAGAACTAAGCTTACTCAATCTGCTTCCTAAGCAAGCATCTCCCCTCCTGTATGGAGATGCTTTTATATGTGCCTTTTATTGCTTTTCCTACCAAAGAGGTTTAAAAAAATGTTTAACCCCTTGAAACAGTAGACTGATGACATGGGATATGATTTGCCCTCTACCTCCATTCTCTAGTAAACTATAATGGTATGGCTATATATTCTGTGGAGCCAAATTAGCTTTCCAATAATTTGTATGAAAAGCTGAAATCCTATGTAACACTGTAACAATTTTTATTAGTCTTGGAAAAGAGAAATTTATTGTCTTGTTTTACAAAGTCTTGCAGGAGTCAGTGATGCATGTTATTGGCAATCAAACTTCAAAAGCTTTTGCAACAGTAAAATAACACATAGTTTGAAAAACCACCAGAGATGGTTTCCATTCCTTTTAACTTATTTTTTACATTCTTTTAATCAGGAAGTGACAAAATGCATATGAGAGAAAACACTACTAAACTTCAAACTTTTAAAATAGTGTTGAGGTCAACTAATTTGTCTAATACTGCCTTCTCCTGAATGTAAGCATTTGGCACTGCCCACTCAACGTACAAACAGTGGAGGCAGATAGGTGTAAATGCAGATTACTTTTCTGTGTGACTAAGTCACAGCAAGACCTATGATTACCCATGAAGCTCTAGACAACCAGGACATTAGGTGGTAAAAGAACCATTTTCTTTGAAGGACCGAGGTTGCCAAGGTCCTGAAATTACTCAGCAGCCATGAGAAGGTGCTTAAAGGCCTGGAGTAACCTTGACATTTCTACAGCCTCAGGCTTCTCCTGTGTCAGCAACTGAAGAACCCTTTGCTGTTTGATCCAAGTTATGGTTGCAGTGGAGACTTCTCCTGACTTTAGTAAGAGTCCAGAGTTTTGCGTCCCTCCTTCCTCTTTCTCTTTTTCTTACACCACCCCTGGTGTCATCTGTGTTACAAACACATTTTGTAAGAACTCAGAAGCACCTTTTTTTGAATTGATCTCCCTGAATGATCTGTCTGTGCCCACCAAAAATATAAAGGCACAAAAAACAATGTTAAAATACATTTGTAGCAAACATGTCTAGATTTCAGTGAGTAGACATATTTGAGCCCAGCTTATTTCACTTTCTTATTGTTTTGTATTTCTTCCTTTTCCTTTGTTAATTGGATGCTTGATTTTTAACAGTAACCTGCATGATACTGCCCTTGATAGTTGACTTGTTATCATGACCAAGTATTTCTTGGACTTTTAAATGCAGAATTCCTGATCTTTACCAATGCGAATTAGGGGAAGAAAAAAATCCTGTGTACCAGCACAAAGCTAGGAGTGTGGGAAAGTAGTTGGGAAGTGCAGTGCTGGCAGGGCTGCAGCTTCTGTGGTCCCCTGTTCCAGGATTGTGAGCTGTGTATAGTATCATCTCCAGGACATGGCTTCAAGTAGCCAAAAATCCATGCAAGTATTTTGATCAAAACCAGTTGTGAGTGGAAGGTCCATAGTGGAGGACCACTATGCCTTTTGCAGAAACAATCATTTTTGTGGTTTGTTGTGAACTTCAGCACTGGCTATATTTGACAACTGTGGTATTTATAATGAAGGGCTAGGTTGGTGGTTTCCATGCTCCAAACTGTCAGGCTGTGGTACATGGCCTTTACAACCATGCTGAATATAATAACAGTTCTGGATTCACAAAGACTCAGCTCACTGTCACCATGTACCTTCCCTGACCTTCTCCTTTGCCTGCGGCTATAGGAGATGCTGAATAATTAAACTAAACAAGGAAAATGTGGTTTGTCTGTTAGTAGTTTCAAGAATATGAGACACAAAAATAATGATCCCGATGAATTTCAATTCCATTGAAGTGAAAAAGGAACTCGTTGCCCTTTGAGCCTCAATGTCACTTATTTTCTTTCGTTGACATCTCTTCCTGCCAAGATATGTAGGCCCTTTATTAGCAGTCAGGATGGGGAGTCTGGGGGAAGACCGCCTCAAAAACACAATGTGGCATCTTTAGTTTGGCACCAAACATGTTTCCCTTTTTCCCCAGGCTGTTGCAAAGCTAAACATGTATGAAGACTTATCTGCACTCACATAAATATTCGTTTGAGGAATTTCATTAACATAAGTAGATGCCTAGCCTCTTTCATTCTAGAGATGGTTTTATGTGCTGAAACAGAATCTCCATTTTGCAACACATACAGTTCTCTAAACATCCAGATAATTATTATGACAGAATAATGGGAGGTTATTATCTATCTTTTAACAGGGAGGAAACAATATGAGAGAGTCCTATTTTTCTGGGAAGTGTTTATTCTGTTGCAAAGTGCTCTGGTCATACTCTTGTCATGCTCTACTTTTTGAGCTTTTTATTTTTCCACTTCTGGTGGAGAAACAGGATACCAGGTGTTTATAGTGGCACTAAAATGGCTTGCATGCGTATTGGGAAAAGAAAAATCCCAAAATGATGGTGGTGTGAACCTTGCACCTAAGATCTGGGGTGACTCCAACACTAGAGGCTTTGTCAGAAACAGCACAGGAGTTTCCTGATGTAGGTGCCTGCCCCTTAGCTTCTCATCAAGTAATTGCAAAAATCTTTGAAAAGAAAGAGAAAAATTTAGTGTGTGATTATTCTGACCTGTTTCATATGCCTTCTTCTTGGTAAAAAACCCCAAGTTATTACCCAGAAATATTTCATTATATTGTCTGTAAAGAGAGATTATTTCAAAATTAGACAGGTACATTTATTGACACCATCATAGCCACTCAGGGTCCTTCACTGCAACTTTAACACTTAGATAAATAAACAAATATAAAATTGGTATTTTATCAAATTTATCTTGATATGTTAACTACTACTACAATTGGAAGTAGAGTGTTTACATCAATAATTTATTTAGAAATTTCCATCTTCTAAACAACTGGCATGTTCTTGTTGTTTCCATTCTCCATAAAAATATTAGAAATATTTAGACTAATCTGGGCAATTTAGTAGTTTACGTGATTTTAGGTATTGGGTTTTGCTTGCATTCTTCTTCATTTTTCCCCTTCATTCTTCATCCTATGCATATGTACAGGCTGTTACAGACTAGATTATATATATATACATACATACATACATAAAGAGATTTAACCCAGACTTTTCCTCATCTAAGAAGATCTGAAGAAATCATTAGTCAAGGACTACCTCAAAAATAAATAGCATTTAACTCTAAACGTGTTTTGTTTGCCTGTCTTTCCTTTTTGGAAGTTTATTCAAGAACATTTGTTGCAAAGGAAATTGTTGTTCCAACTTCTTAATGAAATTTATTGCTTGAATTTCAGCTATGTTTTAGCTATTTTCCTGAGATGTTCTGCATCTTAGCTGAGCTGTGAACCTCCAGTCAGTTCCTGAAAGTGGTGTCAGTATTTTGGGTTCATTCCTACCCTGCCCTCAGTCAAACTTCAGTGTGCTGCTACAGCTTTTTGGCACTAAAAAAGAGGTCAGGCTTTGTCTGTCTTCCTAGGAGAGCTCCTTTCACTGCTAATACATCAATGTGCTGGGTGATAGAGATTAAAGCTTCTCTGTAGTTTATAGTTTTGTGATCACCTCAGGGAAGTTGCAGCAGGACCTGAACAGACTTTTCAGTTTTGAGCTAGGTATGCTATCTCTGTCCAGAGGAATCCAGGTATGTGTCTGGCTTTGCAGAAATGTGATTAATTCTAGCACTGTAAGTCAGATGTGAGCAAACACCATCACAGCTTTTACAGATCTGAAGCATTTAGCAATAAATTGTGCATTACAAAATAAACACCCAATGCAAACATGTTCACTTAAGTAGCAGCTGAAGACCAGCGTTTCTGACTAATTTCTACCTGGTGCGTAATACAGGTGCACAAGGAGCGAATAGTATTTGTCAATAAATACTCAGTTAACTGCAGTCATAAATTTCCTCATTTAATGGCTCACATTATTTTTTCCCACCTGACTGAATTCAGGTGTTGCACATTAGGTTGGCATCAGCCTGTTGGGTTGTAAATTATTTGCACTCTATTGCAAATTACTTGTACATACTTGCTCTGTATTGTCACTATGCTAGAGTTGAGAAGCCTTTACAGACATCACAGTCAATTTTCCACTATGTGGGGAGGGAGATAGTTTTACATTATCATTGTCACTTTCATTTCAATAAATAATAATAAAATGGTTTCCAATTTATGCCTGTGATATTAAGGTAACAGCAAGGAGATTAAAGCAAAAAGAGGCAAGGCAAGAGCATTCCCTCGGTGCTTCTCTTAGTAGATTTGTCTGGCACCTGCACTTAATAAGTTGCATTTTATCCCAAGCCTGTTCAGGAGGAAGCAAGTCTGCTGTAATACTGCATTTTGTCCTGCCCCAAGAGCTCAAATAATTTTGCAAGTATACTGATTTTTGTGCTGCTGCTGACTATGCATGGGCTGTGCAATGTGATGGTTTTCTGTGTCATAGAGGCATTGATGATCACCTGGGGAAATCAATGGAAAATTTTACATGATTTTTTTTAAATATTTTTTTCACACAGGTGGTATTGTAAAACATTAAGAAAGGGGATATGGTGTAAACATGCACTCTGTCAGTCTACTAAAATGTAAAGATGGAAACTTGCATGCAAGTATAGCTGCTTACTGCTCCTCTTTTTTCTGGGACACAGGAATAGTTATTACTTCACCTGGTGCTTCTGAGGGTAGTGGTGTTAAAGCTCTGTCAGCCTATATGTCAATACTGATGGCTGATTTAAATTTCTGACTCTGTTTGGTGTATTTACAGAAGCCTAAGCTGGTCTAGAGGAGCAGCATTCTTTCATAGCTCATCACCTCAGTGGTCTTGTTTTGGGTCTGTGGTGAAAGAGTTCTCTTCTCCCTCGGTGCTCTATTCCTCCATATTCGTAAACACTCGTGGGGTTGGAGTTGGGAATTTATGAGCTCAGATATAGTGGGTTTGATGCAAGTAAGTGCACAGGATTTAAAAGAAAAAAATATTTGGTGTAGTTGCAATATGCTTTGCACTCTAAACTTCAATTTTTCTCCCCATTAAAAAAAAGTAGAAGGATTCTCACATAGAACTGAAAATAATCACAAAAGATTATTGTAACTTTAGTGACAAATGGCATATACTACCAAAACCCAGAATTTTATTTAACTTGCTAGGAAACCTAACTTGCCATTCTAATACTTCATAATTTGCTTATATCATTATCATTTTGCTTTTTTTGGCCACTGGAAAATTTCATGAGACTTCATGTTAAGTATCAAAATATGAAAAAAAATTTAAACCATGTCCTCCACTCTGAAAAATAATGGAAGAGTGCTGCTGTATTTCTGAATTCTTTACTTCTGGGTTAAATCAATTATTTCAGCACTATAAAGAAAAAGCTCACGTCTCACACAATAATTACTACATAGACATTCTCTAACACCCAGAACAAACATCTGGATCATGTTGACTGACTTTTCACCATGGCAAAAAGGGTGAATGAAATATAATTCCTGCTTTCTGATATCATTAGGATTTCTTCATTCCCACAACAGCTGGGGCTCACAATATATTGTAAGCCTGTTTTTTAAGTGTTGCAGATGTTATGTGTAAAAAAATTCACACGACTTACTATGAAGCAACTCTTGTGTCAAAGGTAGTAGACAAATGAATTAGTCTGTACATTAAGTCTTTGTTAGTCATTAGTTTGAGCAAAATATAAAATCCTGATGTCTTTGCAAGATATATTAGTGGTATCAGAATAAAGTAATAACAGCTAATTGTTTATGAACAGATTAAGCTGTTACATTTTCATTTTCTGCATGTGGTTTTGGGGGTTTATTTCTTGGATCTGTATGTATGTTTGATTTTACTAAGTATTTCTAATGCTCTATTATCTCTAGAATAATATTCTTAATACAGCATAATCTTCTGTGATAAATTGCAGCAGACTGGCTCTGGGACAAAAAAAAAATGGCTGTGCTAAACTGTGGACTGAATTTTAGGTCGCTTTATAGGTTTAAAAGAGAAAATGTGCATTAAAAATAGTTTTACTCTTTTATGTGGTGGATTAGCCTGAGTTTAGCTTCTTTGAAATCTGGTAATCAGATAAAGTTCTGCACAAAGCAACTGTAGCTCTTTGCACTAGTGCTTATAGTGCGGACCAGCTTGAGGTCAGTGATCAAAATGAAGGTACATTTCAAAGAATTTCCCTTGGGAATGTGCCCTCAGAACTGCTGATGGATCAAAAGCATTGGCCTGTGGCAATGAAAAGACACAGAGAAGCACTTACTGTCATGGAAGTACAAACTGTGTTTGCAATAGCACTTGGCATCTTTTGTAAAGTGCATGGCTATCAGGACAACGGGAAGCATGACAGCCTGCCTTACGTACTTAATCTTCTGAGCAGAATTATTTAACCAGCTGTGGCACTTCTCTTTCATGTCTGGACAAGGATGCCTAGGCACTGGTGTAGGTTTTCTGAGAGTGAACCCGGTCCATTTTCTTTGACAGTGGAACTGATTCAGTGTTGCTGAAGTGAATGTCTTCATCAGTGGGGCCATCCCTGGCCATCCTGTCAGTGCCTTCAGGTAGGATTCTGACATACATGGTCAGAGGGAGAGATGGGAGCCTTCCAAAATAGAGAAAACAGGGGCTTTGCTGCCACTCTTGAGCATGAGGGAAGATTTTCCTACTGACGCTATAATTTCCCAAAACTGCAGGCCTTTGTGTTGGCTGGACTTCGTATCCTGTGGAGGTGAACACGAATAATACCATCACACTTAATGTCTTGAACCTGTTCTACCCTGACAGCTGTGTGTAATGACTGCAGACTTGAGTGATACAGAAGTAGTCTGGTAATTAGCCTGCAGCTATAATATTTTAAGAGGGTAAGTGCCCACCTAGGATGAGCAGTACCCGTGTTTAATAATAAATGTAACAAAATAAAAAATGTGTTAAAGTCACTGGAGTGATTTTAGAAGAAAATTACTTTAATATGTCTTACGCATGCAATAGGCCCAGGATGACAATCAAAACCTAAGAACTGCCTGGAAAGTCTTCTATCAGTGAGCAGGAAGTTGATTACAAACAGCAATTTACATTTTGGGACTGTTAAAACTTGTGGTTATCATGACTTGTCTGTGTCTTTGTATTGGAAAGGAGAATTCCTGCCGTAGGGGATAATATCTGTGTTCATTTTGCTGCTGTCTGTTTTGATGATTCTCCTTCCCCTATGATTACTGTTTATGTACTAGGGCTCACCTCAGTGAATGTACAGACTGACTTCTCAGAAGCCACTTGGAAAGTTACACCAAGCTTGAAAGGAATTCATCTGTAAAATTGTAAAAATCCTTTTGTGTCTGAAGCTCTGATGAGAACACTGCAAATGAGAACATTAGTATAGTTATGTCTCAGATCAATTACAGCTGAAGTGTTTTCAGCTAATGTATACAGCTGCTGCTTTGTCATGTTGATATCCAGAACCAAATGGAGAAAGCGGAGACAGGAACAGCATGAAGGGCAAGAACATATAATGGGATTTAATTTTTTAAGTTAGGCTGATTATGGTACTATCCTTAGGTAGGAAAAAGCAATAGCAAAAAGGAAGTAGAAGAGAAGGGATGCCAAAAAGGACTAATTTGGTCTGATGGCTGCTGCTCCCCAAGCAAATGTGCTGCTAGTGCAACAAACTAAGAGTTGTTTGCAAGCATTTCTTGCAGATTTTTTCTCCTAGTCTTTTCCTTAGAGACTGGAAACACAATCCAGAAAGTAGCCAGTAGCTTTGCTTTAGGTCACACTCAACTAGGAAAGTGCCAGAGGTACTTGGCAAAGGGGCATAGAACAGAAATGGATAAGATTTTAAGTGCTGGAATATTAATGGAGCCCAGGGAATGTTGTCTTGTGAACAAACTATTCTGTAAGTATCCAATTTGTACCTTCCTCAGAAAGATCTAATTTTAGTCAGCAGTAGATAAAATATTCTGGCTACAAGCCTGATTCATGAAAGCAATATTTGCTAAACATCTTTTAAAGCTATACTTACAGATAGTTTCAGACTGTGGTTAAGTAGATACACAGATTGAAATATTACTCAGTACTGGTTTAAAGTACAGAAAAAAATATTTCTATTCAGTTTTCTTTTAAAAACTAAACATAATGATAAACAGAATAGATGAAATGAAAAGTTCACCTTGTGTTTACACTTATCTGTGTTCTCTGTGACATTGGGATGAGTGAGTGAGTGAAAGGCAGCTACCTAATTGCACTCCTTTCCTACAACAGGTAAAAGTATTCCTAAAGGGGCAGTCTTGTATTCCCAAATATCTCTGCTGAGATATTTACATGCATTCCCAGAATATGCCTGCTCTTAGTTCTTTTTCATGACTGAACACAAAATATAAAAATGAGGCAACAGAACAGAAGTGACAGTGTTTTCTTGGGGATCTAAACTGTTATGTAAAAGTCCAATGGATATTTAAAGTCCAATTATTATTTTAAAAATACCTTTTTGTACTCTCTAAATTCTTTCCTTATTTTTTACAGTCTTATCTTATAATGGTCCTGATGCTGATGGCACATTGGAATGCACTAGCACTTCAAACCAGAGATGTATCTTTGAAGCAAATCTCTGGATTGTCCCCAGTTTGGATCAAATTATGGAGGAGGGAAAGTGTGGGGAGGGGGAAAAAGGGTGGGAGAGGATGTGGTCTGAAAGCATATAAAATAGATTTCAAACAGAATAAAGTGAGAAATGTCATCTAGATATCTAGTATGCTCCTTTTTCAATATGGGGCATCCAGTATGTCCTTTATTTCAAGTTACAAGAGGAAGAGCCATATTTTTTCTGAGGATTAGGAGCAAATGGTAATAGAAAAAGAAAGAAGAAAAAAGGAGCCATTATTAATAAATTTTTCTTAAGATGATGCAAATAATTAAAGTTCCATAAGAGTTTTGTTTCACTAAGTGAAATTTAGCTTGTTGATTTTCAGATTTCGGGAAGTCCTCCTCCAGTGAAAGTGTTTTTTTCTGCATAGGTCTGCCAACAGTGAGTAGTGTTTCAGAACAGTCAGAGCTGTGCTAAGCTTCTTCTGCTCTCCCTAATAATGTCAATATGGAAAAGGAGCAGAACATAGTGTGATGGGAGCTGGTATCTCTCTGAATACTTTTAAAGATTAGGTAAATACATGGTTCAGGAACGACTCAAAGCTGAGAAAGTGGTTTGGGATTTAATTCATTTTCTTGTACAGATTGTTGTAGAAAAAAACCCAACCCAAACAAACAAAAACCCAGGAAAAATCACCAAATAAAATCCATCCAAACAATAAAGAACAACAATAAACATACATGTGACTAGTTACAGTTTGGTGGCATCAAGCTAAACTATACATTGTACTGTAAGAAAAAGCCTCATTTTGGTTTGTTTGGACTGCTCTGACCCTTGTCTCATCTTTCTTTAACCCTTATTTTAAAACAGACTGTGATTTTTTTTCCACTCTCATTTTGTCACAGTACAGGGGGTTTTATGAGCGGCTTCACATTACCCTTCAATGTTGTCCTTGCTGGGATGAAAACAATTGACTTAGTTGTTTCTTGTGTGGAAACATATACTGAAAAAACATGTTACATTTACTCTATCACTTACCAGTTCTACTTTTTAGACTCTTGTTCTTCCCATGTACTTGTTGTACTTCAAAATGAAAATGTAGGCATGTTTACACTGCCCTGTCTTCATAGGGTTATGCCCTGTACCTTTAGGAGTTGGACCAATGGACACGATGGACCAATTTCACTGCACTGTAAATAAGGAGTGATAGTCCTATCACTTGGCTGCTTTGGGACTGGGATATGAGCTCTTCCTGTGAGCTGATTTTACTTGGTAGTACAGGAAACTAAGCTGAAGAAATAGTTATTCTACATAATATCTGACTAAGTGATTCACAGAGGGGAGCAATGGGAGCCCAAGCTCTCTGAAGGAAGGAATGAAGTCCTTTTGCTTATCAACTGGGACCATAAAACTACAGCTATGATTATTTTTTGCTTTTGTCTCTTACACAGAAGTTGGGGGCTGCTAGTGGTCTCTGGGCAGGAGCTATCACAGGAGATAAGAGTGTGAAATGAAATCACATGAATTAGAAGTTATGTTCAATTTGCTCATTTCTTGAGATTTAGATATTATTGAGATCTCAGTTGTGTGTCTGTGTCTCAAAGCACATGAAAGGTGAAGTTATTTTAGACATAGAGCAGGGGATAACTGAAGTATAGAAACTTGCTTCAAACAAGAAATCATAAGCCTGTGACACTTTAGCAAACAACTGTAAAACCAATAACTTTGAGCTATGATGTTTTGACCAGTCAGTGACAGTGGATTCAATCAGGTGGATGTTTGCTGGTTAGGATGCGTTTGCCAGGACTGCGTCACATCTATTTAAAAGAATGGTGGTAAAAAGTTCAATGAAGCAAGAGTAAAGTTAAGTTCAATGTTATAACTGCAATGAATTAGGTTAGAATTAGAAGTATTTGTCTTCTCAGAATAATTAATGGAAAAAATCTTGACTGTTCTAAATGGGAATAGATAGTTCTGAGATTTGCACGTGTTAAAGAGCTTACTGATGCATGATAATTATAAAAAAAAAAATTATTGTCCCAAAAGCTTATGTAGATTTGTTTAACATTTTTCTGCTTCAGTGTAAATAATGTTTGCTTACCAAAAGCTGGGACTGCTGTTAACCAATCCTACCCAAAGCCTTTTAGAAATGTCAATTTACTGTGTCCTCTGTGTATTTATAGTATAAATAGCTCTCTGTTAAAAATTTAATTCTGAACTACCTTGCTAGTGGAACATAAAACAATCTCTTATGAGAAGTTTAAAAATCTATTGGAAGTTCATTGTGTTCAAATAACTTTCAATCTGCAGTTCTTTCTGTTAAAGGGCTGGTTGTGGGGAGTTAACACCTGCCTGTAATCTCAACAATTTCTGCATAGTTTTGAGAAGAAATTGAAACGGAAGAAGTAGTAGATTATAAAACCAAGATTAAAAGGTTTGGATTTCAGGTGGCTGCCTGAATAGGTTCAGCCCTTAGCTCTGCTTTAAGACCAAAATGGGAGAGTATACTCAGTGTAAATGCTGAAGAGGCAAGACAGGAAGCATTACCCTTCCATACTAATTTGACACCTGATGCAAGTCTTTATATTACACTTGCTTTGAGGTTAGTTGAAAACATTTTAACACTCAGCACACTTGATTTCTTCTTTTTTTAAACTGGGAATAGCCTGGGAACCATCAAGTGCCAAATGCTTTCATCAAAGACATAAACAAAAGGGGATTCTATAGGAAATCCATTTATTCTCAGGAGGTTTCAACAAAACACATTTTCACTTATTCAAAGTGCAAGAATAAATCTGTAGCTCTCTTTAAATAGACTTACTTCATGGCCCTAGGAGGCAGACACAGTACTGGATTTAAAACAGAAGCTGTAACAAAGGCATCCTCACCAGGCTCAGTAAATTGTGGTAATGTTTTATAGGTCTGCAATACATCTGCATGTGAGAGCTGTTCAGTTACTGCCCAACCCAGCAACATAGATAGCTTATGAGGGGGAAAATATGTCCTGTGCAGATGCTGGTTTTTTGTCAGATAAAGTAACACTGAATTGGCTTCTTAAATAAAATAAAGATCTATGCTCTGATAGCTATGATCATGAGATAGAAGATTAGTTCTATAGCAAAGAAAATCTTAAACAAACAACCTGGTGTTTTACCTATATTTAATCTTTTTTTTCACAGATTGGATTTATACATAAACACATTGGCAATCAACCTTGCCTTGACTTATTTAAGAATTCATGGTTGCTGCCACAGCAGAGGCTCCCAGCTCAAGTGTTGGGCTGATATTATTGNGCTTGTAGTTCTACCAAGCATTGGAGTGTCAGGAGCTAATCAACAGCTTGTTTATTTAATACAAATCACATAAATATCTGCTTGTATATATTTTCTGGACAGATCAGGTTACAGCATCTATCAGCACTCTGTTTTACAGTTATTTATGGGCCAGCACATGCTAAACCATTTGCAAGCATCCTTCTCTCCATGGTATATCAAAATACTCCACCAAAATGTACTTAATCAAATCCAAACTGCCTCAGACATTTGACCAGTGATGCATGGACATGAAATGCAGAATGCTGCAGGGGTACAAGCAAGGCTTTAATCTGATGATCAGTGTCCTTCCTCCTCAGTGATAGCATTTGTCAATGGAAATTGAAATGCTCTTGCCATCCTGATCTTAGAGTCTAGGACTATAACACACTCCAGAACAATACCAAAAAAGAATATGGGAACTGTCTGATTTATTTTCTCATCTGTTGTTAATAAGTTTGGTCAAAATACCTATTTTTACAAAAAGTTAGTTTGTAAAGAATCACTAAAAAAATCGTAATTCTTATTGTAAGTTAGCGTCTGTTTTAGTTTCAGAAATCATCCTTTTTTCTGACAGAAAATTGTTTGAGTTTTTTAGTTTGCTTAATAGAGACAGTTTAAATCATTATTGTGCATACTATATAAAAAAAATGGAAATGGACTGCAAAGTTAGCAGTGCAATCCTGATACATAAAACTACTTAAACTTATATTATGTATGACAAATAAAATTAGCAGTGGGAATTTCTGGTTGGTTTTGATGGGGTGATTTTTTTGTTTGTTTGGTTTTTTTGTTTGTTTTTGGGTTGTTTTTTTTTGTGTGTGTGTTTTTGTTTGTTTGTTTGTTTGTTGGGGGTTTTTTTGGGTTTTTTTGGGTTTTGGTTTTTTCTTGTTGTTTGTTTTGTTTTGTTTTGTTTTAATTTCATTTTGTTTGGATTTTGTTGTGTTTTTTGTCCTGAAGCTATGGCTTCCAGATGTGTGGGATCAACAGTAGTCTTGCAAGTTTTGATGATGTGTTGTGGCTGAAGGCTTGAGAATTGAAAGATGCGAGTTGTGTGCAGCGAAAACTGCAAGGAACTGCAACTGTCTGGAAACATTAATATTTAGACATCAAAATTAAAACATATAAAAAGGAATAGCATAGGTATCTTTATATTTGTCATAAGGAATATTTCAGGCTGGCAACATACTAAGAGAAGATAGTACATAAAACCTCCATTGCTTCAAATTGTGTTATACTCTGATTTCAGTTGCAGTATGTAGGGTGAGCTAAGAGGACAGAATCCTTTCTAATGGATATTTCTTCACTGGAATTCATGGGTTTTATTATTTGTTGATAATCTGTACTTTATATGCATATATCTTTACAGTTTCCCCTGGAAATAAAAACCATGTGGCTGCAAAAGTACACAAGACCAAAAGAAAAAAAAAAAAAAAAATTAGCACCATGATAATTGGAAGATTTTAGCAAGTTACAGACATGTCTTACTAGGATAGTAATTTGCCTGCTCCATCCACAGAAAATGTTGTAGACATTTTTTGGTATAATTATATTATTCCCTTGAAGATGTGTATAGACTTTGTTGTAAAACAGATTCTGATAATACTTTAAGAATTTGAATAGACCCTGCTTTAAAGGTCAGTTCTTGCCTAGAAACTCCTAGTGTGGCTTTCTCACCGAAGTAACATGAACAGCATAAGGAGCAGCCTTTCCAAGTCTATAGTCAGGATACTGGAAGCTTTGATGAGAATGGAAATAAAAAAGAACAGGAATAGATTAATTTCTTGGGTCAGCACAAGATTGAAAAAAACCCTAGCATCCACAGTTGGTTTCAAATTAAAATTCAGTTTCTTTAGAATAGTAGCAGTGTATTATTAAGGGATTAAATCATTTAACTCTTTCTTAAGCAACAAAAACATTTTGGTATTGACACTGTCTTTAAGGCTTGAAAGAAAAAAATTATGACTTAAGCCCAGCAGATATAAATAACAAGTCAGGACATATGTTTCCTAATCACATTTACAGAATGTTTCCATGTACCTACTGGGGAGTTAAAAACTATTTGTAAGGTAGGCAGATTTCCTCTCCTCACCATACTTAATGATAGTATTTCTTATAAAAAAACCTAGTAGATAACCAGTAGTCAGAACAAATCTTGGATTGTTGGGGTAAGCTTCTAAATATATTTAGATCTCTGTGCTCATCCACTCATGAAAAAAAAAAAAAAAAAAAATTCTTCTCCTTGAAACAATAAATAGGTATAGGGCAAATCCAGCAGATAGTTCCCAATCCCTAAGAGCTTGTCTGCTTCCTTTCTAAGGAAGTTCTGCATTCACCCCCAGTGAAAATTAGTCTAACATATCTATGTAACTTCATCATACTGTCTTGAAAACTCATAAATTATGGTGAATTGAATCTTCTGTCTCTTCCTCATAGCAGCTGAATGATAATTGCATGTACTTCTGGGTTTTGGACTATGCAGTGGATGTCACTGAAGCCTTGAAGTCATGAACCTCATCTGGCTTGTGTACAAAGAGCAGTTGGGGCTTGGGATGTGAAACTCTGCAATACATGCAGACAGCAAGGAAAGGAGGCAGTCACTCCTGTGTGGGGAAGGGGAAGTAGGAGTTGTTTCAGCCTCACAAGTCAAATTTATGAGCAAATCACGTGAGATAACTCACACAGGAACAACTTCTTAAACATCTTCCTCACCCTCCCCTTTGCCCCTCCCCTTTCCTCACAAAATGAGACAGGTTCTGATGGGGTGATTTGTAAACCCTGTGGGCAGAAGATGTGGAAGACAAGACAGCTCAGAACACTGAGAACAGACAAAGTGTTGTCCTATTTGGATTCAAATCTGCTGTTAGATTTTATGTGCAAGCCATGTAAGAGGGAGGACATATATAACAAATGCCCGTTATTGCCTGTTTGTTCCTATATTAAAATTTGAATACTTTGCTGATTTAATCTAGTTGAGGTACTTGGACATTTACAAAAAGAGATATATATTATTACATTCTCTACTACTTTTCTTTCCCTAATAAGTCTCTTAGGCTCTCTGTGCTGTTGTCTATATCAACTGATTTTATTTAGCTCAATTAAAAGTTTGTGAATGTTGTTTTGGAGAAAATAAAATGATGGGTGAGTTGGTTATAAAATATCTGAGGTGGGAGGATATGATAACAACAGGAGAAATTTAGATTTCTTCAAATTCAGGAGTCAAAATGCAAAACAGAAGAAAATGAGATATCTGTATTGATTTGAATGAATTTGGTAATAAGCAGTGAAGGATGTATATCAGATACCAACCATAGATTAGTCTTCCAAGTAGTAGAAGCTTTCACTGTCACAAACCACTTTGGTTTTTTTCCAAGCAGCATAATATTAAAATTTAACTTGATTTTAAATGCACTTTTCCCTTGGATATAGTTTCATTTTAATAGAGTAGGTGGTCAGTTAAAAGAAATTAAAAGTCTATGTGAGCTTCTTGCCATAGTAAAATAAAGAAATCTACAAAAACAAGTATGATCAATCTTGTTACTGACGGTTTTATTAATAAGATGATATGAGAGGAATCTTGGAATCCAGAGCAATAGACGGCTAAGGCTCCTGCTCCCTGTGGACAAGAATGAGGCATAACTCTTAAAAATTAAATTCTTTACATTCTTCAGACTAAGTTGAAAACAGTATTTTATATTCAGGTCTGCTTGGGCTATTCCTGATTAAATTGGTGCTGCATACAGTACCATGTAAATACATACCCAGTAAGCTTTTCTCAGTCTGACATGTGCTGCTGCCACCAGTCTCTCATGAGAACTGTGTCATCAGTAATTTTGTATTATTTTTTAAAGGTAGTTCACTCAGAAACAAATTACAGCATTTGAAAGCTGGGCTTGGGTTGGTTGTGTGCTTGTTGTTTTTGTTGGTTTTTTTTCACAAATAAAGGAAGACTCCCCAGTGCTTTAGAACAGAAATGAGGAAAAGCTACCTATCATGGTCATCATAGCATCAATAGGAGATTATTTTGAATGTCTCAATGTTAGCATTGCTAGTGGATTATTTTGGTGCAGAAGAAAGCCTTGTTCAACCAGAACTCTGCAGTGGGACTCTGCTCTGTGTACAACCACTCTGCATAGTGGTAGAGTGGTTAGTGCCTTCACAACCATTTGGTAGGGAGAATAAACACTGTGAATAATCAGCAGAAAATAGCTCAAGGGAAAAAAGAAAATATGACTATTTCTTTCCCAACGAGAAGTCTATTAAGAGGTATGATTTTATACCTTGCAAAACATGCTTTGCCACTTCCTGCCTTCACTTTCCTCATCTTTTGAGTTTGTTTCCTTCAGGTGGACAGTACCTTGAGGTAATCACATTAATCTTGATTTCAAAAGCACAACTGATGATACAAAGCTGTATCTGTTGCCTAAAGTTTCTGATCAAAGTGCTAGACTATGCAGCTGCTGCTGTTAATATTTCTTCCTCCATTGTCATAGTTTAAGGTGAGACCCTGTCCTCCACCCACTAATTATTGAGGCAAGTCTTGCTTAGATGTACAGTCTGTTACTTGAGTAAATACATTTGAATTGGAACTCTGTAGGCATCTGACCTTGTGTGTTGTCTCATTGCCCAAATCACATACATACATCTTTTGAAAACTAAAGATGGTGATGTGCCTTTTTTGTGAGCTCTCTGAGCACAATTCATTCTCCATGAATTCAGATTTACTGAAAATTTTGAACAGGTTTACAACATTTGGTGCCTACAGTTTCATATATGCTTGCTCATGTTGAATACCTGATGGAATTGGGTAAGACTCAAATCTTGTTTAAAATGCTTGTTTGATTAGTTTTTGTAAATAATCTAAAGTGTGTATTTGTTCTTAAAGCTTATTTTTTAGACAGAGATCTTCTACAGATTACTCCTTCATGAAAGAAAGAAAAGATCAAAAGTATACAGAGGAGAAAGTGTTGGAGTGAGTCTCAGGAAATCTGGAGTCTTGGCTGGGCCATAGACTTTATGGATCTTGTATCTTGATTCCTTCTGTAAAAATAAAGGTAAGAGTATTTCCCTGTCACAGGGTCTGGGGGAAATATTTTTAATATTAAGGAAAAAGTGAGAAGTTCTGATGGCAAAGAAGAAAAGACTCCATGGTAAAAAACTGAACATAGAAGTACACGCAGGTAAAGTTTGAGATTAGTAGCTTAATAAAGCATTTGACCAACTCTTTCATATAGTTTATATGGCCCACTGCTGAAGCATGTAAAAATAAAGGCAATGGCCCTTATTTGAGTTTTTTATTAATTGTGTGGCATAAAAGGATGAAAAAAGACAACTTTTTCATCCTTATTTAATGGTATTAATGAGCTTGCTACAGAACTATTACTCTTTGTATTTTAATCACAGCTAGGGTACTTAAGAAAATTTGATACTTGGCAACTCTGTTATTTTCTTTCTGTTCCTGGATGACATTTCTGAATCAGAGCTAAAAATAAAGTTACTTTCTTTTTTCTTTTTTTCTTTTTTCTTTTTTTTTCTTTTTTCTTTTTTCTTTTTTCTTTTTTCTTTTTTCTTTTTTCTTTTTCTTTTTTCTTTTTTCTTTTTTCTTTTTTCTTTTTTTTTCTTTTCTTTTTCTTTTTTCTTTTTTTTTCTTTTTTCTTTTTTCTTTTTCTTTTTTCTTTGTTCTTTTTTCTTTTTTCTTTTTT
>VXBR01009970.1:1028726-1043534 GCA_013400215.1 Cisticola juncidis | reverse complement strand
TTTTTTCTTTTTTCTTTTTTCTTTTTTCTTTTTTCTTTTTTCTTTTTTCTTTTTTCTTTTTCTTTTTTCTTTTTTCTTTTTTCTTTTTTCTTTTTTCTTTTTTCTGTTTTCTGTTTTCTTTTTTCTTTTTTTTTCTTTTTTCTTTTTTCTTTTTTCCCCCATTTTGACTTCTGCTTTAACAGGTATTCTTTTTTATTTCAAAGCTCAGGTTCTTGGACTAGGCATCATCGCACTTCACCTTCATACAGAAATTTAAAATAATAATAAATAGCGTGAAATCACTGCTTTCTAGAACATGTCAGTAATGGAGAATCTCGGGCTGCTGAGCAAAGAAAAGTACAAGTACATTAAAAACAAGGATTTTTTTTCTGTTCATATCTGTTTTGGGGACACTTTGTTCAAGTGGAGGAATATTATAATGTAATAATAGGAGTTTGGTGACTATAACTCTTGGTGGCTGCAGCTCATTTTCTTCTTAGAGGTCAAATAAAGTCAGAACTGATTAGTATGTTTCCATGGGATGGTCCAGGATTACTTTAAAATCAGAGGAGAAGCTATGCAGTGCTATATCAATGCCAATCTAGAAATTCAAGATGCAAATCAGCAAAACAAGGAAGTTTTGAGAGACAGTCACTAAAAGCTCAGTGATGCTGGAGTTCTAACGAGGAAGAGTGAGCTTTCTGGGATGGTTCAGGCCCTTGTTTAGAGTCCAAGGGAACAGACACACTGCAGTCAGGAAACTAACATTAGCTCAGACAGGATGCGTGAGTCAAGGATGTCGGTAGGAGGTGAAAAACGTGGTATTAGGGCATCTGCCACTCACCAATTTCTGGGCACTCTTTGTGGTTCATGCTGCTGATTGGAATGTACTGTAAAGGAAAGAAAAATAGTTTAAATTGGGTTAACAGCTAACATCTGTCATGTGACTTACTGAAAGAGAGAGCTGTTTAGCTGCAAAGACATGACCAGAAAGGATAGGAAGGGACAAGCTCATAGTAAAAAGTTTCCTTTTCCCAGCTCCCCCAGTCCCCCCGATCCTATCTCAACTGATAAGGCTTAACAGCTTGAAATACTGAGTATAACCTGGCAATAAATGCGTGTGAAGCCAAAAGTTGCATGCTTTACTATCTTAGATAATGGATTGTATTTTGAATTAACATCTAGAATCTGTAGGTATTTGGAATGGACATCATAATGGTCCACTTGTATGGTTTAATTTAAGTTGTATTGAAAACAAAAGGTCTCAGTGGCTTTGCTCAGATCTAGGAACAGTTCCTTTTTCAGGGCATGCTTTGTTTTAGTTAAAAATACTCGCAGATATTTGGCTGGAGGGACGTAGCCAGTTCAACATATAGAGCACAAACTTTTTCATTTAACATGTGCTGACCACTGTGCATTTGTTTCCAGATACTAATATAACTGGAGTTATATTAGTAGCTGGAAATATCTACTCAGATATGAATCTGCTTTGCATGGTCGGTGCAGATAAACATATAAAATGTCTTACCTCCAGTGTTTTCCTGACCTTCAAATCTTTGATGTCTAGTACCAACTCTGACATCCATTTTAATTGAATGTTAATATAATTTGATGGTTTGTATTCAAATATCTTCTCTGTACTTCTGGAATTCATCAGTCAATAAATCTGACTCTTTCTGTTATGGTGTCTGTATCAAGAAAAAAATGGTTGAATTTTTGCTTCTGACCTGTGTAAGCTCTTTTGGCACCTCTGGCATTTTCCAGAAGCAAGGAGTTCTCAAACTTTGAGTGATTGTTCAGCTCTAGGATATTTTTCACCCACTCAAATTCTCTTGGATGTACTGGATAATTGTAGACAATGATAAGCTAGTAAGCTGAATGCACTGTAGGTTGTCTCTTGCTATTAAAAAAACCTATGCAATTGTGGTTTTCACAAAATTGTGAAAAAGTTTTTTCTTGCAACTGAAATTTATTCTCCACAGAAAAGACGATCTCAAAAGTTTCCAAAATAGCTTAGAAAATTAGTGAAGTAGAACAACAAAGTAAAACTGTCAGTATTTTGAGATTTTCTGCATGCATGTCTAAAATGAGCCCTTGTATTTGTTATCCAGAAATACTCAGTTCCCTGGCTTATACTTTCTAAAACCTAAAGCTATTTATACTTCATACTGTGATTTGCAGAATTTCTTCACACTTTACCTTTTTTTCCTTACAGTAGAGTAAATAAAATCATTTGCCTTTATTTGACCAACCAAACTTGAGTCTGGAGAGTAGGACTGATTGGTTGGATGGTACCTGGAGACAATCTGAATCCATTTTTATATATTGCCTCAGATTTATGGGCTCTCAGAGTCTGAGTACTTTTGCCAATTGTTTATATAAGAAAAGGCTTATCTGAAATTTGTGTTAACATAATGTGATGGACTTGCCTTTCCAACACTGATCAGTGATGGAGGTTATCTTTGATCTCGTCATTTTTATCTTAACAATAATTTCACTAGTTTTACTGATAAATTCCCTGGCTGGGAAATCACATTAATACAGTTCAGGGGTTATTCTAGATGCTCATATCATTAAGACAAGGAAAACAACACAACTATCTTTTCAAAAAACCTTAACTGTGGAACTTTTATCAGATTCACATTTTATATGTTTATTTTATCTACAACACAAAACCTAGTAGTATGTGTTTGCTGCTTATTGCACGTCTCAAATGGAAGCATTTTCTTTGCCTTATAAGGTGGATTTTACTCAATAACTGTCTGACACTTTATTTAAATATGTTGGTGAAGCCAAAAGGTGTTGCCAAGTTACAATTAAGATATCTACTGTCCAGAATATTTATTGTAGTGCAGCTCAGTTACATGAAAAATAATTTTAAATGACGTGACTGTGACTGTTTTATAGTGCTGGTTTATGTTTGGTAGTAGCTGTGTTTCTTTGAAGTCTTCTAAGGTTTCCTTTTCATTTCTTCTAAAGCTTTTTTTTTTTTAAGCACCCAAACTTCCAACCCTTCAAATGAATAAACATGAAAAATGTGTAAAACATTAACCCTTAGAGTTTCATTCAATAATTTGGGAGACATTTTGAGCTTCTGGAAAGGTTTCTGATTTCTAGGTATTGACAGTTGTTGCTATCAACTGTAATAAATTTGCTGCATCCAAATATATTTAGAAGGACTCTGTGTCAGTGTGTTGTCTGGTGCACATGAGGAATTCAGCTCAGCTGCACTTCCAGTCTAACTAGACTGCATTCCAGTCTAACTAAGAGGAGTTTGTTAGGCTGTCTCCAAAAGTGTAACAGGCTGTGTGCACCAGCTGACAGTCAATAGGCAGTAGCATTGCTTCTCTGTGCTTTTTTCATTCTATTTTCTATACCCTATTTTAAATAATCCTATCTTGTGACTGAATGGAAATCCTGTAGTCTCTTATATGCACACCTGACAGTTGAGTCATTCCAGCTTTTGTTCCAAAAAAGTGAGAACACTCATAAGTAGGAGAGATCTGAAAGGAGGGTCTGAAGGTATTCAGGCTTCAGGACTCTGCTCTTGTGGAAGAATGAACTGGTGCAATTCAGGAAGTGCTTAGAGACATTAAATACCCTTGTCTTCATGGCTGAAAATAGGAACTATGACTGCTTCACATTATTTCTGTGCAGACAATGCACCCTTGGCTGACAAGCCTACATACACATACCTTCAGAACAGATTGCCCTTGGCTGAGCCTTGAGACAACCCTCTCTCAAACCTGCAGACAGAGTAGTCATCCATAAGACTGTGCTAGAATCTGGACTTTTTAATGATTTTTTAATGCCTAAAACTTTCAAGTGTGTTTTCTTTTGTGTTATTAGTTTCATTATTGCTCACTGTTTATGTGGGGTACTTACAAAAATTCTCTTGAGTTTTATCAATGAGTACCTCAAAATTTGCTTTTCTCCTAATACTGCTCTTGAAATCCTTGGGATAGCTATTGAGTTGTTTTGGCTTTTTTTTTTATTTGGTTGGTTCTGTTTGTTTTCCTCTGGAGCTAAGGAAAGTATATTGCTGCTAGTGCTGTTATCACTGCTACTTAATATATTACTAAATCAAAATGTCTAAGGTTTATAAATTTAATAAGCATAATCTTAAAAAAGTAAATAAATTTGAGACATATTTGAGTGGATCTTTTCAGGTGTGTTGAGACCACTGTGTATCATCTATTTTATTAGAATATTGTTGTTTGGATTATTATCTTTTTGAGTTTTTATTTATGGAGTCTTTGGAGTCCTCCTTCAGCCTCTGATTTAGAAATACAATATCTGTATTTGCACATTTTTGCTGTGAAAAGTCTGCAGCTAATGGTTCTGTCAAAAAGACTAGGCAAAATATGACAGCAAATGTTTACAAAGGAAAAAAGAAAAGGAGAACTGGATATTTGGATTCCAAAGTGCTACCACAGTGATTAAAAAATAAAACATAAAACTCAAGACATTCATTTGATCTGAAACATGAATACAAGTTCATTTTGAGTTTACAAAGCTGAGAACACTAGCATCCTTCAAACCTCTTTGGAAAAGCAGCCAATTCAAACTTCCTGAGAGTGAAGTTTGTGGGAAGTGGCTTAACATCTTAGAAAAGTGTTTTGAACTGCAGACAGAATAAGGTATTATGCTTAGCAGAGGAAACTACAAATTGTGAAACATTTGGTGTATGGTTTGACTTAGGGCACTGTTACAGTAATGTCTGCAACTCTTCAAAATATTCTCATCATGGGGAATGGTCTCACTAAAAGAAATTTTCTTCCTTTTTCTTTTTTCTTCTACTGTGCAAATAAGGAAATGGCTAAGAGCTTTCAGACATTGTGATTAAACATTCACCCTTACAGACACTTTGGAACAAAGTAAACTTTAAAGATCAACCTTACCAAAATAAATTTAAGAAGAAAAGAAAAAATCTTATACCCATGTTCTTGGAATCTTGCACAAAACTGCATAAAGGCTCACTGTATAAAATGGGATCTGCAGAGACATTTGAGGTATGTGAACCAAGGAGTAGGTGGGCCTGAAGAGTGTTTTTTAGCTCAGACAAGCATCAAGTTAGCAAACAGGGTGTCATCAATCAGGTGAAATTCTGTGTCAGAAGTGGAACTTGGGATTCTGTTTGTTTCTGGTACACTGCAGTCCCAAGTGGTGGTTGAGCTGATAAAATTCAATTGGTTTTATTTTGTCTTTGCCATGTTAAGAACCACTGCCCTTTTACTGTGTCACTCATGAATATTTCAATCGAGTTAAGTAACCCCAGGCAACAAGAGAAGCTGGACTAAGTTCCCTTAAGTTCCTTTCCTTTTATTTATTTTTTTTTTAATTTTGCATTTATTATTTTATTTTCTTTTAAAAATGCTTTTCTCAAGGCTTGTCTTAGATCTCCAGTGGTAAAAACTATATGAGCAATCGGTTGTAAACACATCATGGAGGTGCTGCTGTTGAGCTGTAGGTGATATGCTCTGCTGTACCTGTGGTACACTGATATATATATTTATATATGTATATTTCTGTTGATACATATTTCTGTCTACACATGAGAAATCGCTAAATATCTCCCCAACTTATACAGAGCAAATGTATAATTAGATCTCAGAAAACTTTCTGTCCTTTAATGAACAGAATTAGGTTGTTACTATTCAATAATATTTTACAAAATAAATGATGGAAACTGACTTTTTTTCATTCCAGCATTAAAAATTGGTAGAAGTGTTATACTTCATTTTGTCATGTGTACCTGTGGATGAACACAAATATATCAATTATAGGTAATGTCTGTAGTTTTAGAATGATATTTTTTTTGTAGTGAACTTTGATTTATTGAGTTCATTAGCAAAAGCTGATGCATATTGTCAGACATTAATTTCCTTGTGAATGAAAGCTTTCAATTTACCTGAAGTGTAGGGGTGATACTCCTAAGTCTGGGAGTCTTTCCAGAAAAGAAAGCAGTGAAAGATGCAAAGAAAACAAAAATTTATGACTTCTTGCAAATCCTTCTTCTATCAAATATCTGTTATATCTATTTCTCTTGTGTCTTGGTTCAGAAGGTAAATCTACCTCCCTAGGGGTTAGTTTGATATTTAAAGCTGAAAAAGACATTTTCTGAATTTTTCATCTCATGTATCTAAATATTAATGCCTCTAAAAGTGATGGTTAGAAAAAAAAGCATATTATAGGAATACTAATATTCAGTTATTATTAAAAGTGTCAGTGAAATAGCTTTGTGCATTTGCTGTATCAAAAGATGTAAAATTAAAATTATGTAAGGAAATTCATGTGCTTCTGGCTTTGTGAAGCTTTTTGGTTGCTTTGATTGCTGTTTGTCAAATGTTACTTTAAGTAGTGGAGTTCACTTTTCTTTAACCCCAAAAGATGTAGCAGGTTTTTTTCAATAAATATAAAAGAAAGCAGAAAACAAAGTTAATTATACCCTTCTGGTTATCCACAAGTAACAACAGGCTGTCAGGTAGTAGCAGAGGGGTACCAAGTTCTCAGTTGGGTATAAGAAAAAAGGGCTTCGGTACAGGGAATGCAGAAGCATTCCTTCCTGAAGTGGGGAGGCAGTTGAGAGCAGCATCCTAAATGGCTTCCCATATTATGCTTAGTTCGGAATCAGCTTGGTGAAAAAGAGGAGGAGACCGCATCACACTTTACAGCTGCCTGAAAGGAACTTGTACCCAGGTGGGGTGTGGTCTCTCCTCCCACGACAGCACCAGGACAAGAGAAAGTGGCCTCAAGTTCTGCTGGGGGAGGGCAGGATGTCAGGTTGGACATCAAGAAGAATTTCTTCCCTGGATAGCCTGTTCCAATGCTTAAACACCCTTTCAGTAAAGCAGTGGAGTCACCATCCCTGAAAGTGCTCAAGAAATGACTGGATGTGGCACTTAACACTATGGTTTAGTTGATATGGTGGTGGTCTATCAAAGGCTGGACTAGACTGTCTTGGGTGACTTCTCCAAAATTAATGACTCTATGATTTTGTAATACCTCAATTATTGCATGTTTTTGCATTCAGGGTTGTTCAGGAGGGTGATATTTTTTTTCCCCTCACACCTTGCTGTTTTCATCATCTTCATTGGAAACTCAATATCATGGCATGGACAGAAATCAGATAACAGTGGTTTGCATTCTGGTGTTTAATGGATGTGAAGATTTGCCAATTTTTTATAATCCCTTCTACATAGGTTCTTGAAACAAGAAAGCACTTTCTAGCAGCTCCTCTACTGAAAGCAGTATGAGTATGTTGTGTTGCTTTTCAAGTAACAGAATTTATAAGACTTTGAATGTGGTGAGGTTTTTTGGAAGGATATCAAAGGGTCCTATTAATTTGCTTTTCGTTCATGGTGTAAAGGCCCTCCACAGCTATGGAGCAAGAGGCTGTAGCACTCCCATACTGTAGCAATAGATCAGAAGGTCTCATCATCATGCAATACATTTACTTAATTTTCTGTTGTTTGACTGATTATTAATAGGAAAGAAGTTATACCAAAATCAAGACTTTTGCAAAACTAGAGGTTCTTTTTAGCTGGAGCCACAAGGGATTGAAGAAGCTCAACTCAGAGCTAGAAAAGCATTTCAGCAGCATCAGCATAAAATATTTTTTAACTTGCCATTCTAGGTTTTAGAAAATACATCTGGCAATAAGTTTTGTATTGAATAGAATATTCTGTTCTTCCTCCTCTGGGCAGAGAGGCTGCACCAAGGGGCACAATGTTAAAGATAAGATGTGGTAGATGTGGCTTCACTCCTCTCAAGACCTTCCACATGAGGGAAATGTCATCTTTGTCATATTTGTGGTGTGAGAGATTAAAGTCTTTTCATTATCTTTTTTCTTCTTTTTTCTTCTTTTTTTTGTTTTTCCCTTCAGTACTTACCTTTTTTTCTCCCCTTCAGTATTCTTTCATTGATGAGGGAGATGGATCTTGGGATTTGTTTGTGCATGCAGAGCATTCTTAGTGCCTCAGGAGCAGTGAGCTGATCTGTTCTAGCCTATGCCTCTAGTTCCTGGGACAGCAACTTCCTATGTAAGTAATTCTGTCTTTCAGAAAATTAAAAGTGAATTCCAAGACTGAATAAGAATCCAGTAATTCAGAATCATAAGGATCTGAGCAAGAGCTGGTTGTGTGGGTGAGGTACTTAGCTTTGTTTGATGTGCTTCCACTTTTCTTGCCTGGATGTGCCTGGCACTGAGTACACTCACTGTGCCACACTTCAATCGCTTTCTAGCCCTGACAGTCACCGTTCCTTACCTGCTCACACCTGCCTGGCCAGTGGTTGCTCTATAAGAGGAAGACCCTAAGGCTGCTGGTAACAAATCTTCTTTTCTGCCAGCAAGGAGGACTGGGTAGGAAGACACTAAATTGACATTCTTCCCTGGGCGTTTTGGCATTACCCAGCTCTAAAACAAACACTTAAGAGTTTCATGCCAAATGCAGTTTCTAATTTCATTTTGGGCACTTACGAGGCTTCTGCCACCAAAGTCTGTCCTGTTGTATGTGGTGAAATAAAACTTCAGGGTTTGCATTTATGACCAAAACCAACAAATAAGGCAGGAAATGGCCAAGGAAAGAAGAGGAAAAAGGGAGCATTGTTAAAAGCTGTTTTTTAATGCAATATTTTATTTTGAGAATAATAATGAAACATTTATAATATTATCTGACATATGTTCACATAGTGGGAAGGTATTTTTCTGTCTGTTAAAATGAAAGACAGAGGTTATTAACACTTGCAAAAAGTGTATCAGTGAGTACATATATTTTTTCAGTCTATCTGCTTGCATGTGAAACAACTCTGTGTATGTGTATTCTAATGACAGAAGTACTATCAATATAAAAAACAATATTAGATAAAAAATATCTATCGTGAAACCTTGTTCTAACACCTCACATCCAAACATTATTTTGTGTTGCGGTGCTAAAGGGTATATTGAAACAGACTGTAAACATGATATATGTGTAAATTATTATGTTACTTATTTCTGCCAGGTTATAGACATTTCTACTATTTTCACATACTTTCTCTGGAAGGTCACTCTTTTCTTATAGTCCAATTATTTTCCTATGTGCATTGTCACCTGATTTTCCCTTGTCATGGGGCATACTAGTGCAAAGTAGGAGGTTCTCAGTGTGGCAAGGAGCAGCCCTTTCTCATTGTGTGGATTTCTGACTGAATTTGGAAGGAACAGTGGCTCTTTTCAGCCACTTCTAATGAAGTTTAGGGTGGGGGGTGTGGCAGATTATGAGAGCACCTCATTGCAGTTAGCAATGCTGAGATGCTCATCTTATGAAATATACTTCCATACAGCAGATGTTCAATATTACTACTTGATTTTTAATTCCTTATAGATGCTGTTTTTAACTATACAATACTCCAAAAATGAAGCCATTATTATTTACTCTGTAGCATTGCAGCAAAAGAACTCACACGTACCAGAGCAGGAGTTATTTGAATGCCTAGAGGCTTTAGAAAAAGGTTTGAGTCTCTAGCTGAGAAACATTCCCAATCAGTTTCCAGAGGAAAACATCTTTTACTTCTAGATTAAAGCTTCAGTGCAACCTTCATTTCAGATTTTTGTTATTTTTTCTGTGGCAGTTGCAATACCAATGATGGTATTTGATTTTTTAGATTGCACACCAAAAGACAACTAAGCAGGTGTAGTACTACACAGTAACAGATGGTCCTCTTACAGTTTGTTCTCCATGCTTGCAAAGAACATCATGAAAATGATTCTGTTGAGGGTGATAGAGTTGTAGCGATACCACTGGCAGTTTTTTGATGGATTTTTGTGCTTTTTCCTTTGCAACCAGAATAAAATCTTGATTTTAAAAAAGGTCTAATGCTCAAACCAATAAGTAGAAGATGTTTCCCTGTGATGGAAAAATTTATTTAGTGATTTCCATGGGGTCAGGATTTTCCTTAGTCTAATATTCTCCTGTGTAAATTGTATAGTCAAAATTATCTTCTTCAATTCTTGCTTATACATTCCCTCTGATAGTTAAGCACCTAGTGTTGAGAAAGGTGCATTGGAATGGATTTCTACTTTTTTTTTTTTTCACAGTCCCATAAAAGAGGGTTGTTCCACTTGACCTGCTTACATCCATGAAATCTCTCAAATGGAAAAGTAGTTCATGTACCATAGCCAGTGTGTGCTGTGGCTACCCTGCTTACCTTCCTAACTATATTAGTTTTCTTGGCTTGGCCTTCCCTTATGTTACAAACTTTGTTAGAGAGGGGGCTATTTAAAGAAAAAAAATCTTCCCAAATAGCATCAGTTCCCAAAAAACCTAGTGAGGCCCTGTGGGAAAGGACAATGAAGTGCCAGCACAAATACTGTTTGAAAGGATGGAGCACACAAAGGACTGAAATGTCAATTTATAGCAAGCCTTATAAACCAACACTTTATGAGATCATTTCTTTTGGTACTTCATTTTAAATACCATCCCTAAAGGGTCAGTGTCCTCTACTTTTAATCCCTTTACTTTCATTTGAATAACCTGAGTTTTGTATTTCAATATCAGCATGGATATTAAAACCTATGATGAATTATTCTGTGTTCACCTAGTTTTTGACAACCAAACTGCATTTCTCAGTCACCTACTTTTTCCTAAGCAAAACAGAAATAATTTAAAAACATAGTAGCAGTTCCACCACAGACACTTTTTCCAAAAAAAAGTAACTGACTTCTCAGGTAGGCTTACCTGGAGCAATGTGTGGCAGAATATGAGGTGTCCTGGCAAATAGAACATTGCCTTTACAGACTTATTCAAGCCCCTGACCTTCTCTTTGTTGGTGAGGAAACAGAGAGAAGAAATCTGCACCCGACCTGCATTATACTGATTTCTAAATTTGGAGTGGGATTAATTTACATTATATTTGAAAACATAAATTTCTGCCAATGGCTCAAAGTAATTGTAACCTGACACACTACAAAAGCCTTAATTTCTGTCAGGTAGGTAATTTTTCATGTTAACTTGGTCCTTTTTTCTTTTTGTTAGCTTTGCAGATTCCACTAGTGGAACTGGAACAAGCCTACTACAATTTAAGTACAATATTTTTATCAGATATGGCTGCATCTTCTAAGAATGACAGAAGCCATATGGAACATAAAATAGGTTTTGCAGATATTTTTGCATCTTGCAATGAAACTGGGTCATTAGTAATTGTAGAATTTGACTTTCCTGTTTCCTATTTTTATTACATATTACTTGTAATAAGAAAAAAGGAAGAGCAATAATTCTGTTTGAAAAGAAAAACCGAACCAAATTAACTACAAATTCTCTCTAATGGATTGTAATTATGTTAATTTAAAACATTATAATAAGTTGTAGGTAATTTCCAAAGTTATTGAAAAAAAGATGTCGTTAAGAAATTACTTGGTGGAAATATCAGAAACGGCATAATCCTATCTACTATACATATGGCCCTAAAAGTACAGGACAATTTTTTTTTTTTTTCCCTGGGAAGACAACTTAGGATCTCCTCTGGACAAATTCTCTTCCATTGCTGTTTGTTATCTTTAAGTCTGTGCCACATCTTCTGTGTGCCCCTTTGTCATTCCGAGCAGTCACGTCACTGATGTATGATCTTCTTGAGGGAAGGGCAGCTGTGTAATGCTGCTTTATCAATAAACCCTGGGTAACCATTGCACCTCCAGGGACTTGCCAAATGTATTTAAGCCCAAGAGCAAGCTCTAAGACAGCCACCAGCTGACCAGAGAATTGTATTTCTTGCTTTTCTTATCATAGAATGATTAAGGTTGGAAAGGACCTCCAAGGTCCTCGAGTCTAACCTTTGACAGAAAACCACCATGTCAACTAAACCAGAGCACTAACTGCCATAGCCAGTCATTTCTTGAATACTTGCAGTTGTTTCCATCAACTTCCTGGGCAGCCTATTCTAGTACTTGTCAAGCTTTCCAAGAAGAAATTCTTCCTGGTATGGTACTAGGCTTCCTTGTCAAGTTTCAGAAATTAGAGGGTTTACTCAGCATATACTTTGCTGTTATGTCCACATCTAGTACAGTAAAAAATGCTGTCATATCACTGAATATTTTGTGCCATGTAAATACTTATATTTTCACACTTCTCAGCAAGTCCATGACTGAAAAACCATGCAAGTGAAGAGCAGCAACAAAAGTAAGACAGAAGGGAAGTTAAATCTGAGGGGGAAAAAATTGAAAAAAAAAAAAGAAAAACAGGGTAGAAGTGTTCATTGAAAAACTTCAAGAAGTGTTGGCAGTCTGTATATCATCTCATAATAGAGCTAATAAAATTTAGAAGGTTTGTTTCTAAGTACTGCATCTAGATGCTTCTTTTCTGCCCTGCCCCCACCCAAACTCCTATTTCTCCAGGCTCTATGGCATTGTTCACATCTAGATAATTTCTGCAGACAATAGGTTATCCCTTATTGTTCTGGCCAGAGATTAAAAATAATAATAACAATAATATAAAAAGATGAAATGGTATAAAGTTGAAAAAAGCACAAGGAAATCTGAGGAACTGTTGCCTCAAAATTAATGATCTGTTTTTGCAAAAGCTCTGCAGTAATCACCAGGTTTATTATTCTCTATGGCTATTACTGACTCTAGATATGATAAGGAAGCCAGTAATAAGTTTCCCAAGTACAGAAGAGCATGGATGTAGTGTTTTTTCCCTCAGCATCTTAGAGCATAGAGCACCCTGGACCATAGGCTTCAGTATCCTTAGGCCCTGACATTATACTGCACAGAGAGTAGGTCCCCCCATTGAAAAGAGCTTCTCTGGGGATGTAAAAATGGAGAAATTGAGCAATATTTCTTTAGAGAAAGGACTTGTATATGAGAAGACTGGCCAAACAGGGAAAAAAAGTCCCTCTCCAGCTCTGTTTTTCATTTCAACTCAGCTCTCATTACTGTGCTTTGGTGGGAAATGGTCATTTATTTTTGCTTTCTTAATAAAAATAGCTGTACACATTTTAAACACTCCATTTTAATTTTTTCCTTACGTCTGCTGTTTTCCATTCTTTTCTCTCCCAAACTCCTTAAGTGAGATAGGTGAAGGTACTTCTGACCCTGATACACTGGTTTGAATGGTCTTCCATTACTTGATTTGTATTTTAATAGTGCAGAGCAGAACTGCTTCATTATTTGTGTCTCTTGTTCCAGTAATACCTTTTCTATCTGACTATGAGCTTTCAGCACACTGCCTCAGTGTTCCTGTTCAGCAGAGAATGCAGGACTGTACTCACAAATTTCTGAGAACTCCTCTTTGATCATTTGGTCTCCTCTGCTGCGGATTTCAGCCAAAGACTTCAAGACTTCCACTGTCATCCTGTGATTTCTCAGACCCCTGCTTCTTGCCACAGCTCATATTCAGAAATTTAGAAGTTAGCTAATATTTTCCCTAAAGGGAATAAGTGTTAGTCTGTAGCAGCCAAGCTTCATCCTCTGTTCTGGATTCAGGTATCCACATTTTCTTAAGGGAGAGAAGTGTCTCTTACACAGCAGTTGGGTACATGAACACCATTTTAGTATAAGTCACTATGAGCAGTATGTGTATTTTTATTAGAATACTACAGCTTTCTGGAAGTCTAAATGAACCAACAGTTAAGTGGGTGCAGTTCTAATGCACAAGAAATCATAGATATTAAGATTTTTTTTAGGGGTCTAGATTTTGTTTTGACAGTTTGATGCCTTTCCTAAAAAATGATTTTACCTTTCTTAAACATTTCTTTATGTCTATGTTCAATTTTACAGAGAATTACTGTACTAGAAACTTGAGTATATCAACAAAGAATTTAAACCCCTTATTATTTGTTTAGAAAAAGCAGGACTTAGATGTCTAATGTGGTTGTACAAGTGAAATGGAACTTAGTCATTTGAAGTCAAAAGCGAAATTTTTAAAACCCCTCTATTACTTGTTTTATGCTGGAAACTGAAATGCCTTAGTGCTTAGCCCTCCTCTTCAAAGTTTGTATCTGAATTTTGACTTTTTGAATGTTTCCAGATGCATTTAATTTTCTTCAAGGCTAAGTTTTCCAGGGATATGGGAAAAAAAAAAAAAAAAAAAAAAGCAAATCAGATGGTAGTATGCTGAAGTACAAGGCAGTAAAAAACAGTGGAGATGTAAGAACAGTAGCTCATATGTTTAAACAACTATGAGTAAACATCTGCCTTTATTTTTTAGTAGCAAAGTGCCTTCGTTTGGCAAGACAGGTTTCTGTCAGGGAAATTTGGAACTCTCGTTGAAATGGAGAAAGTAAACCTCCTCCCTCCAAATTATTATAATTTTGAAATTAGGGGCTTTCAAGCTAAAATATGGAAATAGGATAACAGTTCTTTACTAAGAGTATTAAAAATACAAATGCAGTAGTACCCAAAAAAACTCACAAAAAACAAAATCAAACAAGCAAACAAACAAAAGTCCTAGAAAACCCTGGCAGAGTCAGAGATACAACCTGACACCCTGTTGGGCAGGGTGTTGGAAGCAGTCCAAATAAGTCTTCCTGGAGTGACAGATATGGTTCTGTGGAGTAGAGATGATCCTGTGGAAAAAGGGTCCAGTGCTGATGAGATGGATCCGGTCTTCCTCCAAGAATCCAGTGGAAAACAGGCTGCTTGGTGTTGGACAAGGCAGTTTTTATCTTGGTAGGAATGGTTGGCTCCTCCCCACTGGGTGGTGCATCTCACAATGGGATGATGCAATGTGTCCTGTCACTGGTGAGCCTTAATGGCCCATTAACAGAAGATATCCCCCGAGGGTGGACAGTGGTGAATGTGATACGAAACACTGCCCCACCTGGTTTTAACAGCTGGCCAATTATCAGAAGGCATCT
>VXBR01009970.1:925868-1028573 GCA_013400215.1 Cisticola juncidis | reverse complement strand
GTTACATAACCCAAGACACAAAGCTAAAATGAAGACTAAAAGTATTCCACAACTGAGCATAGCCAAAAGCATTGATACATGACCTAAGCTGAAAACTCTCTTGATTATAACTCATATCAGAAGGCTTGGGATTCCTTGTTTTTGCCAGATCTAAAATTCTGAAAGTCTGACTTTGGTCAGATCATGGATATTGCTATACAAAAATGAGAATGGGGGAGAACATTCTGTTTCTGCTGTTGAGACAGAGTGTGCCTGCAACAGTGAATGTTAGATGCACATAGCCTGAGTAACAGTCAGCAAAGGAAAGAGTGATGAGTGTGGTCCAGTAAAGGTAGTGGTGGAAGCACTACTTTTCAGTTCCTGCTCCCAGCACTAGATATATTATTTCTTTAGCTACTACTTAATATTAAATACTGACATACTTGGTCTATTCATTCTCCATCCCAGACAGATGGAGACAATAAGCTAATAAATTCTCACATACCTTTTGATGATCACCCTCTTATTTACTGGATGATGCATTTTTGTCCCAACACTTCAGGCTGGTGCATTTTCTGGAAAAAAAAAAAAAAAAAGGAGCAGGGCAGAGAGCCTAATTTCCAAGATAGCCTGCCTCCCTCTGATTTTAAATCTCTTCAACCTGATAAGGAAATTCCCCTCTGCGCCAGACATGAGGCATGGGCAGCCTTATCAAGGAGGGTTTTATACTCAAAAAAATATTCTTTCCACAGCCTACAAAGAGAGGGGTCTAGGACATAGATTCTGATGAAAAAAAGACTTCAAGACCTAAGTGAAGGATTAGATTCAAAGACAGTTTCTTAACAGGACACATTTAGGTGTCTGTTTTGAAACACACAATTTGTAAATGTTTGGATTCCATTTTCATCATGAAACCCTGCAAAGTAGTCCCTGTAGTGTACGTGGTCTTGAAGGTAGGCTGTGAAGCCTGGGGCTGGTTATCAAAACTTATATCTAAATCAACAGAGAGATTCTCATGGATTAGTAAGCTACCGCTTATTTTTTTGGAAGGCACACAACCTGCAATTCTAGATATTCTTGAAGAATCCTTTTAATTTTTTTCCCGTGTTTACAAATATTTTAATTCCTTTTTTTCATGGTCTATAAATCAAATTATGAGAACAAAACTCAGATAAAGGAATGCTGGTTGTATGAGTGTAGGCACACAGTTTGTGGTGATTTGGAATGGGTTGGGGCTGAGCCTCATCCCTAATGGGCTACAACAGTGTAGGTGAACAGTACTGAAGGTAAAGAAACATGAGGTAAAGAATGCTGAGGTGTACCTGACCAATCACAAAAGGGTAGATAAGGCACCCAGGTGGAATGCAAGTAAGATAAAGGGTGTGAAAGATTGTAGTGGAAAACAATAAAGGCTGATACTTGAAGCCTTCTTTGGTGTCAGCCATACCTCCTCCATCATTTGGTGATCTAGAGGTGACCTTGATGTGATTCGGGTAGATGGCTGAGAACCTAAGAGCAGAGGGAGAAGGGAGCCCAACCAAACTGTGCCAGGTGGACAGAGGCTGTAGAACTGAGCCGGGCAGTTTAAGAACCTGCAAAACCAAGCCAGGCAATTTGAGAGCCTGTAGAACAAAGCCAGGCAGTTTGAGAGCCTGTAGAACCGAATTGCGTGCACAGAGAGCCTGCAGAACTGAGCAGTGCAGTTGGAGAGCCTGTAGAACCAAGCTGGGCACACAGAGAGCTTGTAGAACTGAGCGGGGTAGACAGAGAGCCCGTAGAACCAAGCGGGGCAGTTTGAGAGCCTGCAGAACCGAGCCAGGCAGGATCCTGAATGACTGAGCAGGTGGGACAGAAAGTCTGGACGACTGTCAAACAAACACACCACCCCAATGTGAGCGGCTGGGAACCCAGGAACGGGGGCTCAGCTATAGGCAGAGTTCATGAGTTCATACTGGACATCCTGCTGCAAATACTACAAAGGAAAGGTATTAAATGTGAAGAGCATGTGGCTTGCTTACATAGTGCTGAAGAAGTAAGCAACTGGGAAACATAATATTGAAGACTCAAACATTAGGAGAAGTAAAATTCCCTTTAGACATTTTGTTACTTTTTTTTTTTTTTTTTTTTTTTTTTTTTTTTTTTTTTTTTTTTTTTGTCACCAGTTTTGCAGAAGAAGGGTGCTGGATAGGGGAAGCAGGGTGAGGTCTGCTGAATTGAGCTCCAGAACAAAAATAACATGAGGTTTCAAGAGGTGGAATCAGAGCTGGCCAGAAAGCTTGTAAGAGAGGCTTGCAGTAACCAACTAAAGCAACAAACAAACAAACAAATAGAACCCCCACAACACCCCACCAAAACAAAAAGAATTTACATGGCAACCTTTCTCACTGCTTTTTCAGACACCATAAATCTTGATATGAATAGCTTTTTTTAAGCACTTTGTTTGGAAAAATACCTTTATTAAACAACTTCACTTTGTTCACAAGACATGCAGACTAGGTTGCTCTGAAGTATTGCTGGAAGAGAAATGATAATATTCAGATGGCAGAAGTTCTGCAGGGATAACCTGAAATAGAAAGCTTACCTTGAATAAAGCAGGTCATAAGTTTAAAGTGTATATCTTAGCTCCTTGTGTATCATGGTTTTAGTGGCCAGAAACATGCTGCTCTAATATATGGTAGGTCAGAGAGGCTTTTGGTATTTTTATGTATTCTAGCACACTTCAGAAAATTGTTTGCAAAGATGAACACATTACATTCAATTTGATAGTGCCTCTAAACTTATGACTGGATAAAGTGATAATATTATATTCCAGAGAAACAACAGACACTCGATCTGAATTTTATCCTAAAGAAAAAAGAGTGTAGATCAAAGCAGTGGATGAATGGGAGTTTTCCTGTTATGTTATGGAGATTAAAGAACAGAAGTTTATTTTGTTCGTCATTGACAATAAATAATATGATCTTCTGCAGATAAAGGTTTATGTGACATGCTATAATTTACTTAGTATTAAGTCGGTGTTCAGAGTTAAGTGAGTTTGTTCCGTAAATGTTTGCTGTGTTTTTCAGAAAGGATAACTTGGAATTAGAAGAAGGAAAAGGAATAGAGTGCTAGATCTTGAAGAGAATGATCTCATTGAGGAAGCTGTTACAGGTCACTTGTGTCTTCTTCAAAGCTTCATGCAACTTTTATTGCAAATTAATAAATATGTGCTAAGACAGAGTACATTATTGTATGGCACAATAATGCTACTTGAAAAAAGTTACATCAAGGCACTGTATGTATTCAGCAGTTTTCTTTGCAATCCCGCTCTGTTTTACAACCTAGTCTATTCCCCACTAAGATGTGCTTGAGATAAATATTGCAGATGCCTTTGTGTGCAGGAAGGAAAGGAAGGCAATTAGAGGCCTGCATGATGTGAAATCTCTGGGTACCATCAGTGTATAATGTAGTGGGAGAACCTGGGGCAGGGCAGTATCTGGTATTGGCCTGCATCAAAGACAAGGAAAAGCACAAAAGGACAAGGCTGCTGGCCATGGCCTGAATCAAATGGGGTTGCCCCCAAGAGTAGCAACTGAGAGGGCTTTTCTTTTGCTTGACTTGCTCCCTCCTACAGTATTACTCAGCTGAGTAAAGAAAGCATTTTCTTTTGAGTAATAATAAATGGGATATTTATGACTTGAGGTATAGCGTATTGACAATATTTAACTGTTTGAAATTTTATAAGATAATAAACTAACTTGATTTAAGCTTAGCTTCCTCCCATTGAGCATATGAAAATTAAGTTTTCAAGCCAGCCGTGTTTGCAAAACTGCTGTTTTGTGCACCTTGTATTGTCTTTTTGGTTGAGAATGTTGTATTTCATATGTAGTTTACTCATTTAGTAGGCAGCCTTCTCAAAAGGAAAATCAGTAGCACAAGTAGATTGTAACATTTACTGCAGTTAAACAAAATCAGAACTTGGTGTATGATTAGTTCTTGATAGGACAGTATGGTACAGTGCATTTTGCTGTATTTGTCTTCCTCTAACTTTGATATATACGTATTTGTATACATAGCCTGAAAACTAATGCAGAGCTAAGGAACACTGAATGGTGAAAAAGCAACTTATAGTGTCTTGGAACTCAGTATAGTAAATGGATGATGTCTTAGTTGCTGCATCAACTGTAGGACAGCTCACTCTGGTAATGCCTGTAAATGCAAGAGGCTTCAACAAGTTATAGTTTGTGTGCACTTCTGGGACAGTACAACAGCAAACTTCCTGGAGGTATTTAGGGATGAAAATCTTGGGCCAAACTGTTAAACCTCAAAAGGTGACTGTTCAGCACTCTATATAAACATTAAATGACTTGCAAATATTATTAGGTACAACTAATTAGATCAAACCATTGTTGGGATTACCAAATATGCTGTTGGCACAATGTTTTGATTCATTAAAAGGTAGTCCTTCCTTCTTCTCTCCCAGGAGCTTCTTACCAAAAGCACTTGCTACATTGAGGCAAGTAGCTTTAAGAGTACAAAAGGGAAAAGCTTGGAGGGTGATTGCCACCATACCCATCAGTATATGTATTTTACAGTCTCTGGACCATCCTGTGGGCCTCACAGCCCGATGGCATGACAGTTGCACAATCCTTTGCATTTCTTACAATGGATGTTTCTATCAGCACAGAAAAACTGTTTCCACTCACTCATGTTTCTGTGGACACTTATTCTAAGGCCTGTTGAATTTCTGTACATACAGGAGAGAAGGCAAAAGGATGGGATCTTGCACTGACCCAGTGCTTTTGCAGCTTTAGGTGTGCCACATGTCATCAAGCCTAATAATGGATCTAGTTATGCAGCTCAGTGTATCCAACAACTCTTACAATCTTGTGGTATTCAACGTGTTACTAGTATTTTGCATTCTTCAGCTGGTCCAGCTGTTATAAGATGTTTTCATTTTACATTTAAAGCCTTTATTCAAAAACAAAACAGGGCAAATGGGAAGTGAAACCCCACAGGCAAAGAGTCTTGAAAGCTGTGTTTACATTGAATCACCTTATTATTCCTCCCTCCTGTACAATGTCTGTTATTCCAACGCAATTTTGTTACCAAGTAACAGGACTCATGGCCCTGCTCCAGTCTGGGTTCCTAACTTGAAAACACGAGCCTGGGAGAGCCCATGGGATCTTGTTACCTGGGGTCATGGATATGCCTGCACCTTGACAGATCCTGAGTTCAGTGGGTGCCTGCTCCTTGCATTCAGCCTGTGTTGGATAATGCCCCTCAAAGCAATGCACCTGGCTGTGGCTCACCTGACTCCTTGGAATAAGCAAAGACACGTGGGTGATGGAAACATATAGATTCTCTTTTATCCTTATATGTTACTTTATGGAGCTGTATGGTTATTGATGTTGTTAAAGTTGTATAGCTATTGATAGAATTACATAGACGTTGATTTTGTTAATATCCTAATGTGCAGCCTTATATTCCTGTATGTTGCTATTGATATTGTCAATATTCTATAAATCAAAGTATAAGGATTTTGGTTGTCAATATTCCATAAGTGTAGGGATAAGGATTTTGATGAAATATAATCTAGATTTGGGGAATGAATCAAGGTAAATATACAGATGTATTCCAGAGCCAGGAACCTACATAAAAAGACATTTGTACCATGTTTCCTGTTTCTTCTGCAAGGGCCCTGTAGAAGGATGGTAAACAGGGCATTTGTTTAAAAGAAAAAGAAAGGGGAATTGTAGGCACTGAGTTTGTGATGATTGAGAATGGGACTGGGGCCAAGCCTCATCCTAATGGGCTACATATTGAAGGTATTGAAACATGAAGGTAAAGAAACATGGAATGCTGGGGTGAACTGACCAGTCACAGAAGGGTAGATAGGGCACACAGGTGCAAAGCATGTAAGATAAAAGGTGTTAAAGACCGTACTGGAAAGCAATAAATGCTGATACTTGAAACCCTCTTTGGTTTCAGTGATACCTCCTCCATCATATAAGGTCTTTAAGCCTCCCCCTCAAAAAAAAAAAAATTAAAAAAATATCCAGAGTTTAGATTCTTGAAATTTCTAGGGCCAAACTTACCTTAAAATTTGTCCAAACAAACTACTATGGTAAAGAGAGGGAGAAACATGGAAATTTACAATACACTGCGAAATTAATACCTCATTTTCTCTAGCTCTACAAGATCTTTTTTGCAGTATGAACTTTTGATTTAATCACACAACCATGTTATCATTGTAGAAAAAAGAAGGTGGTTTAACTGATAAGAACATTTCTAAAACAGATAATTTAAATAAAAATAAATGATCTTAGTTATTATGAACAAAAGTAGAACAACATATAGTTTAATGCCATCATTACTGAAAATCCTGGCATGGAGAGAGTACACAAGTACATCCTGGCAAAAGTACAAATAAAATATTTGCTATCTCACAGCTTTTTTGCTTATTTTTTTGTTGCTTGTTTACTGTCAGTAAACAAACACAAATGAGCACAAATAAGATTCCAGAGCTGCATCTATTTGTCTGCCAACATGGAGTGGAAACCCTTGAACAATGCAAGTTCTTCCATGGGCACACATTAATCTTGTCTCCCTCTCAAAAGAGAAAAAAAAAAAGTAAAGGAACAAACGAACACAGAGTTAAAAGCAGAGACCATGTCTAAAGTAAGAGAAAGACATACTCAAATACCATCATTCTTTCTGGCTCAAATAGTCAAGTTTTTCACCTTTAGAAGTAGTTAATAACCAGGTTTAGCTGTAATCCTAATTAGAGGGAATATATCCATTTCCCCCCATTCTCTCAGGAATAGATGCAGTAGCAATCAGTTTCTTTAAACACAAATCAAAGCCCCTTTATAGCTAACACTCTGGGCTTAAAAACTTCCTCTCTTGACTCCTGCTGAATGGGAAACCAAATACTTCTCTGTCTCTATGCTGCATTTCTTGTGTGCTCAGCTGCAGGACTCCAGCCCCTCTTTCTCTACTGTCAGTATTCAATTGACACTGCATTTTTGGAAGCAAGACAACCAGAAAGTGTATGCATCAGCTTGACAATATATTGTCATTAACCTAACTTAACAGACATAAGAGAACTATTGAAAACATTACCTATTATCTATTATTAGATATTATTAACCAGGTAAATCGTTAAAAGCACCTAGTTTATAGACCATAATTATATTATCCTCTGTTATAAATTACATGCTGGTACTATAACTGGGAGTGCTTTTTCACCAGTATTTCCGTTCTGTTGTGCTCAGACAGAGCTCACACAGACTGCTTAGGCTTTGCTTGGTGATCAATAGCCACCTGCATGCCATCAAATAAGATCATGGTTTCCTTGCAGGAATGGAGTTTCATAATTTCCACTGGAAATTTATAATCCAAGCTGTTTGACTGGAGACAGGGGTCCATGCTGAAAGGCAGCAGCCAAAGTCTGTCAGTTATGGCTCTTGGCAGTTAAGCACATTGCACTGTACTAAAGCTTGGAGAACAAAACAGACAACACACCTAAGATGTTATTACCAACAAAGCAGTGGTAGCTGGCAGCCCTGTCACCTTCTAATGGAACATGGTATGGTCTCCTTCATTATGGTGCACTTTGCCAGCAGTTCCCAGCAAGTGTGCACACCTGGGCTCTGGTCTACTGCAGTATTGCTCTGGACACCCACCACTGTACGTAGTGTAAGACATAGGCAGCAGAACTAAAACAGAAGAAAGAAAAATAAACCTTAGACATAATCTTTTCCTCTGTATAATTTACTTTGCAATGGGGAGCAGAGATTAGGGTGCGAGGCTGGAAGTGGGAGTGTTTTTGAGACCCAAAGGTCTAAGTTTGGATAAAGGAGTCACCCACTGAGGAAGCCACTCATGAATGTTACCAGAATGGGGATCAGAATAAATTTACTGGAGTTTCTTGAAAGGCAAATGCTCTTCAATGGTGCCACAAAACACTGACCTCTAAGTGGATTTTGTGATTTAACCCCAGTCAACATATTAGGCACAACCCAGCCCCTCACTCACTCCCCAGCGAGCAGGATTGGAGGGGGAATTTAAAGGATAAAAGCGAGAGAACTAGTGGGTTAAGATAAAGAGAGTAGGGAAAGAAAAAGCAGCACAGACAAGCAAAACAAAGCAGGGAATTAATTCACTGCTTCCTACAGTCTGGCAGGTCTTCAGCCATCTCCAGAAGAGCAGGGCCCCATCACATGTAGTGGTTAGTTGTGAAGACAAACACCATCACTCCAAATGTCCCTCCTTCTTTCTTCTTCCCTTCACTTTACATACTGAACATGATGTTACATGGTGTGTTGGGGTCACCTATCCTGGCTGTGTCCCGCCCGAACCTCGGATGCTCCTCCAAGGTCTTCACCATTGTGGCAGTACAAAAAGCAGGAAATGCCTTGGCTCTGTGTAAGCCCTGCCCAGCAATAACAAAAAACCTCTATATCATCAATCCTGTGTTCAGCACAAATCCAAAACACAGCCCTGTACTAGGCACTGTGAAGAAATTTAACTCTATCCCAGCCAAAACCAGCACAGTGGAAGGATTGATTTCAGAAAGTTGGAAAGCATGCTATTTTCAGCTGGAAGGGTTTTTACACTCTCCCATAGCTACATCTGCAAGACAGAATTTATTCTAAAGTAGTACAGCCTTTCCCCCCAACCCCCCCCCCCCCCCCAAAGCATCATGTCAGTTGTCTAAGCTCCAAAATCCTTATTTCATGGAAAATAAAGTTGTTTCCATTTGCCTAAGTATGTTTATCACTAAAAGTTTTGATGTAATTTTCCATGGATTTAAATAAAAGGATTCTGCATACTTGCTGAGATGAAAAGGGACAGGGCATGGGTAAATGGCACACACAGTTGTCCCTCATAGTTGTACAATTTGCATCTCATATGCATCTCTGCTGTTCTAACACAGAGATAATCTTCAGCAACCAAAATGTACAACTGTTTGCACAGCAACAATATACACAGATTATTTTTAGTTCAAACATGTGGCACTACTCATTGTGCAGCTGCTTTCGTGCATTAATGCATTGGGATACAAAACCGTAATTGCAAGAGCCCAAATTAATTGCAAGCATTGAGACATTTTGGACTAAAAACCCCTTTTGGCTACACTGGAACTGAGTTGTTGACTTTTCAAGCTAAAAGAGATATGAATCATGGAAAATATTTCTTTCTTAACCCCTCAAAGTACCCAATATTCCTAAACTAATGCAAAATACAGTTATGTGTTGGCTTAGAAATTACAACTTCTTTGCCAAAGGTTAATTCAGACTATTCATCCAAGATTAGTTGCAAGTTTTTAAAACTGTAAATAAATTCTTGTTCCTAAACAGCACAGGTTTTCAAAGCAGGGAGTATAACCCACAGCCTATAAAAGGAAAAGATTTAAAGCAGAAATGGGACATTTGACTTCTGCATATTTGGAACATTTAATCACCCTCTTGGTTATATGGAATAAGTTAGACTGGTGGCTTTTTCCTCAGCTCCTCAGCAAAAGTACATTTATTTAATGGAGCCTTAATGTTTTTAGGATGATTTAGAATTGAGTCCTGCACGTTTTACAGGCAACTGCAGAACCCTGCTTCAGGAGAAAAAAGGTCCAAAGATTGTAAACATTTGAAGATAGACAGTCTAACTTTTGCTGCTACTTGAACAAGGGTGAGCATCTTTTACATTTATAATACAATATATTGATGAACACATAATTGGAGAATTTAAGTCTCATTTTCTTAGAGAAAGCTCTGCAAAACTTAAGCTGTTTTTAGCTGTAAACTCAGGGGGAAAAAGGCTAAGGTATAAAAATACTATCTCAGGACGTATAGAAAGTAGTATTTATGGGACCTAGGTCTCAGACAGAAGTAGTTTTGGGAGATTTGGCTATAACACTTCAAAACACTAGTGCTGTTACATCACCTCATACCACCCTTTTGCTGCAGACAACCACTCACATAAAAACAAACCTCTGTCTTGCATAGTTTAGTCTTAGCACACATATACATTCACTGTCAGTTTAAGTCTATTGTTTACATTGCCAATTACCATATTAAAATAAGCATGTGCAGTGTTGCCCTGAAGGAAAAAAAAAGACAATTCAAGTCTCAATACTCTCACAAAAAGCTGCACATACATCTATCAGAGAACCTTGTGCAATTTCACATCCAATTTTCACATTTCCTTCCCAACCCTGAAATTTCTGTGGAGATCTCATGAGGGAGAATAAAATTTTAATCCTACTTATATTGTAAGCAAATGGTTACAATATGGTTGTGGTTTTAATAGGTTCACCACTGACTCAAGTAGTCAGAAGCTTACAGTTTACAATTTGACGCAAGTTTAAAATTAGGGACAATATAATAGTTAATATAATTCTTGATGTCACTAGAGGAAAATTCTCAAAGCTGAGGATGAGAGCATTTTGAAATATAGGTGAATCAAGAGTTGGTGAGTACACAGGCATTAAAAAACCTATGCTGCCATTCAGTCTATGGGCCAAGGCACTCGTGGTGCCAGGTGCAGCCTTTGACTTGAATGATTTTCCAGTCAGAGTTTAGATAAACTCGTGTGTTCCCTGAAAAAGCCAGGCTGCTTGCACTGTTACACGTGGCTGAGACCTTGAAGGGTTTGTGCTGTGTTTCAAGTGGTCAGGAGCACGTTTGCATCTTCAGAAGTCCCTCTGGCAGCAACTGAAGTGCTTCCTGTTAACTCGTTTGACCTCACTGCACAGGAACTGAGCACTCACATTTAATTCAAATGGACAACTTCTCTGGTCTCTCACAGCTGGACTTTAGTCAGTAACACCTTGGTGAATGTAAAGTCTGAACATTGCCACTGATCTATCCATTGCACGGTGTCCTCCAAAGAGGGGAAAGCTGTTTTCATAGCAAAACTCCAGTCCACAGATTTATTTTCTGTCCAGCTCCTAAAGAGTTATACTGCATAACAAATAAAGCTCAAAACTTTAAAACACCTGGTGGACAGGCCGATACCAGACTACTGTTTTCTTGAAAGTGCTCACCAGTAATACCTTTTTTTTTCTGTGTCCATTTCTCAGTAGGCATTCATTATTACTCAGCAAAAACAAGCAGTTTTCAGACAAGCAGCTCAGTTTAGATGGTCAACAGACACCCTTTTATGTTGTTCCCTCTAGAAGCACTAAGTTTTCATCTGACAGTCAAATTAAAATCTGTCCGGAGAAGAATAATTATTTGTTCCAGCACTTGTAAATCAGAAATTGGAGTGGATAACATACGTGTGGCTACAATCAAGAGTTCTTAACTTGTCCTTTTAGCTTTTTTAGACTATTTGGAGAGAATGAGGGATACTTGTGTTTTTCGGAAATCCAAATGCTCATTTGAAGGTCATATACCAATCATGTACCTCACTGTACTGAACAGCATGAACCAAAACTAGATACAAGATGGACTCCTTGAGTTATCCTATGGGAAACATCAGTCTGTTGAGCTTCTTTTGGTACTCATATGGAGCAGTTCTGAAGTCCATTACAAATTACTTGAGCTGATAAGAATTTTCTGTGAGGCTGCAAAGAGCACAGCAACTTACCACATCCAATGTTTTTGTCAGATCAGTGAAAGGAGAAGAGGAAAATACTGCATTTCCAGCACTGTTTCCTTACAAAACTTCCTATCCTATGAAAATGTTCCTTTTGCAAGTGTTGTTTCTATTTCTATATTTTATAAACTCTTACCAACATTAGTGAAATTGAGTTTTGAGCTGCTCTCAATGCACACTTACTCACATTTAATAGCACACACTGAAATTATATTCTATTAGTTATTTGGTCCTGACTGCATAAGCTTTTGGCACAAAACACAGCTAAAAAGAGATCTGGCACTCTATTCCATAAAAATGCTTTAAAATTAAAAACTATAAAAAATCCTCTTTTCTCTCATTATATTACAGATATGATGGGACTATTTTACTTGGATGGTACTCTTTATCCTCTTACCTGAAAGGGGTTGGAGCAGGGGAAGGAGGAAAAAAATCCAACAAAAAAAAAAGCTGTTGGACTTTTTCAAATATTTCTTTACTTTAAAAGTTTTTGATGCATTTCACAACAATTAAATGGGACGTCCTCACAGTTACTTTGTGAGATCTACCTTAACCAACACCTACATGCTATTTATATAGAAATAACTAGCAGTTGTGTTTGTGTGCCTTAGATCCTGCTTTATTCAATGGCAGTTTTCCTTGCCTGCTTTCCTTGGGCTATATAATTTAAGCAATATTTCTTACTCCCTTCTATAAAAATGTAAGAGCTTGAATTAGAGGTGCTGTGATAATGTAAGCCATAATGGAGAAGAACTGATCACAAGGAGAACTTTACAGTTGAATGATCTGATTTGTCAGCATTTTTTGGTACCTCCAGGATGTCCTAAAGCACAAGGCATAGTAATAAACAGACAAAGCTACACCAAGTGACATAAAAATCATTAGCAAAAGGAATTTTCATGACCAGTTATGGTGCAAATGTTACCTAAATGTGCAGCAAATAATCAATTCCATGGTTAAATTTGTGTTTTATGAGTCAGCTAGGGCAGCTCAGGACAGGACTCATACAGACCATGCTTATTCACATCTTTTGTAATAATTATTTTTGCCAGATTCTAACTAACTTACATGATGTTATGAAACAATAGGTTATTCTGTTATTTGTTTTCTCTCCATTTTAAGTAGATGAAAAAACTATCTATTTCTGAATAAAAACATTAGTTTGCTTTATCTGATTAGTTAATTTTAGATGATGATCACCCAAATACTAAGAATAGAATCAAATTTTTTCCAAACCTGGGTTATCTACATTTTCCATTTTGCTAAAGAGCTGTTACTCTACAGATGTGCAATGTGTTTCACGACAGAAACAGCAAGTGTTGCCTCCATGGTTGAACCACATAAAGCAGAATTCAGGTGTGACTGAACTGTGCAGCATAAGTGGAGAGCTCTGGAGCATTTTTGGTACTCTACACAAAATGATTCTTATTTCTGTGAGTGGCTAAATGTACAAAGCTTCTCAAATGAGCTCTGTTCTTACAGCTTCTCCTTCAATGCTGTTACATCACTTGACACTTCTTATACATTTACGAGCTTCAACAATCACTTATGTTCCTGTATTCTTTATTATCTCTTTCTTCTCTCCAATTAACAGTTTTCAGACAAAATTACTTACAAATTCCTTTTCTTTTGGCTACACATCCAGCAGCCAACTGCTATGGCTTTTCTATTTCACTCCAGATGGCAAGAAGACTATAAAATGGAAAGCAGTGGAATTTGAGAAAAAAAAAACCACACCCTGCTACATCCAAATTCAGTGGAAATGGTTGAAGTTGTAACTCCAGCAGAGAAACCTGTCCCAGGCAAGACTGGGACAGGTAGCTAGGTCCAGGGAAGGGAGCAGGGGCATGAGCAAACTGACTTCAGAAGTTGCAGATCTTAGATTTAACGAGCTGAGCAAGAACTGGTTACTGCTAATAAACATCTCTGATATATGCATCTATTATGCAATTGTAAATTTAAATGCAGATTTAGACATTTTCTTCTACTACCTTCCTTACAGAAAAATATAATTGTACATGTTGTTGGGGGATGGAGTGCCATATGCAATAATAAGCAGAAGAAAACCCACCTCTTAGGCTTCTACCTTGCCTGAGGATCCTCATCCTCTACTACACAGATCAATGCTGGTATGTTATATTACTGAACTGGCAAAAACAGACACTGAGACAGTGTACCATGTAACCATAAAGTACTCAGATTATGAGCAAGGCAGACTTTCCAAATGAAGATGTTGAATCAGACCAGGAAAAACTGAATTTGCCAGCTCCTGTTCTGATACAAAGCCTAAAGCTATAAGATTAAAAACTGGGTTTGTGGAAATTGTAGCATATGTCCAGAGCTAACTATGCAGAAGTACTACAGCCCATCAGTTTTAATTTTCCTTTAAATCTTTTAACAGGAGGGACACCAAAGAAATGATCTGCATTAGGGTTTTTGAAAAATGCATAACTTCTGCTGTAGCATCCTGTGGAAATCTGCATAACTCACCACCATTTTCTTCTGTTTTCAAAATGTCTGATAAATAACTTTCCCTTAACTTTCCTTGCTCATGTTCATAATATTTAGCACTATTAGGGTTGTCTCTGCTGATAAAAGAATGGAATCTTGCAGTGCATTACAAAGATATGTAAAAAATACTAGTTTTCCTATAGCAACCATATTTCATTTAGAACTTGTCATGCTGCAAATCTGAAAATATGACATAGCACACTCAAATCCATCCATAACACCCTCTCCTAATGACAACCTGATAAGAAATGTCCACAAAACCACCCCTATAACCAATGTCTTAAAAGACTGCAACAGCTGGTAGCTGCTGCTGCGTGGAGCCTGCATTTCTCACTCTTACAGAACCTTAATGACCCTTTCTTTCATTTCTAGTACTGCATCTGCTACCATAACATGGCACTGCCAAGATGGGGTGATGATTTAGGTAGCCCACTGCATTCAGTAACACAGAGCACAGTCTGTGATCCAGAGTGAGGGTCTTGCCAGTTCTCATTATTACTAACATTCTGTGCTGTGCTTTACATTATTTTATGGGACCCAAAATATCTAAATTCTACCCCCCACAAGGAAGTTTTCCTGCACTAGGTGCAATTCTTTTTTTCTGATAAGCAAGCATGAGGCTTCTATAATAAAAGAAGATATCTAAAAAATAATCATCTTCATTCATTGAAAGTTACCTTAGAAACATAACAAAAAAGATAATCCCTCCCTTTCTTATCCCTTTCAGTTTCAGCTTTAGCTGTTCGATACACAGGATTCTGGAGTACACTTCCCAGGGCTAAAAACAGAGGAAAGAAATTGAGCTTGTATTGCCAATAATTATTCAGATTAAAAGCCTTTTTTGTCTTCAGTGAGACAAAAGGTGAGGCGCAATTTTACCATAATTCCATAAGTATTTACACAATAGGCTCCAAGCTTGTTGGCTTCTTCCAAGTGAAAGATTGATGTCAGTTGTTCTCCTTTTACTGCTGAGATTTATTTACAAAAAGCTGATTTTCCTGCCCTATTCTTCCATATCTCTTCCTCCTTTTCACAAACAGGCTTCCTATTACAGTGCTTCCCAGAACCATGAAATATGGTCCACCCACTTGAGAGGTGCAATCTTCCATCTTTTGCCCTTTTCCTCTCTCAGTCCCAGGATGTATATGGCTCTTCATAGTCATAAGAAATTCTTACAGAAGAGACTGTTTAAACAGGCCTTTTTTCTTCTACTTCTTTTTTGAAACAAAATCTAACTGGTTTTTCATTTTGAAAAACATTTTAACAACTTCAAAACTTGTGAAATCTCCAATACAGTTTTCTGGTTAAAGACTTTCTAGTCAGAGTGGTTCAAAATTTAACTTATGAAATTCCATATCATAAATGCTAATTGAACTCTAGTGTCCTGATATATAGCAATATCTTTACTAAAGATCCTTGAGGCACTTATTTTCACTCATGCTGCTGATTCTACACAAAGTTAGCAATGGAGAACATGGCAGCAGTCCCTCATCAGCTTCAACAGAAAGAGTTCTCAATTTGGATCAAGAACTAGGTTTGAATTTTGCTGTTAGTCACCTGCTGAAGAGTTCATGTTTGTATAGACTATGTCTTTCAATATTCATTCACCCCTGCAGTTTACCTTTTGGGAATTACTTGCTTGCAAGGTAATATCAGTGGAAATAGAGACTGCAGTAACAGGAATAACTCAAAACTTCAAAAGAGGAAGGGAGACTAACAGATACATGTCTTGGCAAGATTCATGAACATTTTCCAGTAGAATTAAAGCATGCAATGAATCCACCCTAACATGTCTGTCAGAAGCCTTCAATCATTTTTACCACTTAATCCATATCTGAACGTACATACAGCTTTCCCTGCCACAGCACTGTTCTTCGACAGATGTCAAGGATCATGTCCTCAGCAGACACTACCTGCTTCTGTTTAATTTGATCGGATTCTACCATGCAGGCATCACAGACCTTTAAGGAAGACCAGGACACTTCCAAGATGTCATCTAAGCCCAGAGGATCTGACCAGGTACTGCTAATGGCCCACAGTTCAGGATACCTTGAACACCCTTCAGGCCACATCTGGGAATCACCCCTTTGCCTCCTTATGGGACTCCTGAGTGAGGGGTGCTCTGGGTGCTTTTCTGGGATATTCCTCATACCCAGACATAACAGAGCTGGAGCTGGAGTCTTGTAAAAGAGAAAGGTAAAAAAGAATGTATACAGTCTGGTACTGAAGACTCTAGCTGGAATTTAACAATATTAACTCATTTCCCTATTTCATATAGATCTAGATTCTCACTGCAGAGAACACATTTACCAAGTTAGAAAAATAAAATAAATGCTTTTTGATATACAAACTGGCTAAATTGGAACTGTTATATTCAGAGACACAGAAGCAGGAAAGTCATGGGAATATGCAGAGGAAAATGAACCCTCTTTCACCAGTTGCATGGCCTTAAGACTCCCTTTATTACTGTGTTCTTATGTAGCAGTAAACAATGTTCTTTTATATAAAAATAAAATTGTAAAGTTTTGTTCCTCTCTCTTCCCACCCTGACTCAATTTTTGGCACTGTTTGATACTGAGTGCCTGCCTGATGTCCAAAAGGCCTGATATTAATATCCCTTTTCTGTGTATGTGTTTGGCCCTGTGGGGTCCTTTAAGTAGAAAAATCCAGCTTTACAGAGCAATTCTTTCAACTGACTACAAAATATGCTCCAGTACCCTCAAGATGAAGGATGAGCTACCAACATTGTTCCTGTGGACTGTGGTCCATTTTTAATGCTGCAGAAGACTGGCTGTATGGATTTCAGTGCTGTACTTACCTATATTACAGCAGAGCTCTTTTATCACTCACCAGACTAAAGCAAGCACGGATCTTATATTTAGATGTATCAAAGTATTTGCCAAATCCTGTTGACCCAATTCTACACACATGAAATTGAGTTGTGCCCTCTCACATTGTCATTTTATATAAAACCATTTATAGAGAGAAAATAATTGAAGCAGAGAACATAATTGAAGCAAAATCAGAACACTTCTACATGAACTAAGTTTGGAATTCTATATGTCTACAATATTTGAATTCAAAACTTACAAGATTAATAATTTTTCACTGTAGAAATGACCATCCTTCCCTCTAAGAAATTAGAGCAGGTTTTTTTTTTTATTTGGGTTGTTTGGAACAGCATGCCCATAAAGCTTTTTCCAGGTTTCCTAGAAATTTAACTATGCAGATGGTCAGCTCTCTTCTAGATATAAGGTCTACCTTTACTAAGGACAAGTGAAGACAAACAATTCTGGTGCAGTAATTCCCTAGACAGCTCTAGTTCTAAGGCAATTTAAAAAGTAAAGTCATTTACTACAGCCACCACCTCTGCACTTTTTGGTTCTTTGCCAGCAACAGGTCAACATAGCTACCTCATCATCTACCAGAAACTCAGTTTCTTTCTGCTCTTTCACTTCCATTTAATAAAATATTCTTTAAACAAACCAAGAAACAAGCAACCCACTGTCCCCCAAAGCAGAGGGATTTTTCTGTTCCTTCTCACTATCGTGTGAGGTCTATTTTCTGTGGTGGTGTAAAAACAAGGGAAGATGCAAAGCTTAGGTGTTTGTGTATTTAGTTTCATTTCAATATAAACCTTTGTAAACATTTATCTTCCCAGCAACCTCATGCTGTTTCAAAAAAGACCCAGTTCTAAATTCATCTCCCTAATCTGACAAAAAGTTTATGGTCACCCCCAAAAAATGGACAAGCAATGTTTTTAACATCCATCTGTAACTCAAACTGTTTGCCATGACTATTGCCTTTTTTAACAGCTTCGCTGCAGAATATAATTTTGAAAGGAATGATCAGAATAAACTAGAGTTCTTATCCTGAAATGTAACTGATGCCCAAAGCATGCCATGAAGGGGAGAACTGCAAGATAAGAAGAAATACAAATCAAAATCTCATATAAATGCTAATGTAGTTATGTACTAAAAATCTAGCAAAAGCTGAAATAAAAGACGCCCCTTCATTTCTAGACCAGAAGTCAAAATAGTTGCTTACTGCTTTTAGACATGAGATGGCCTTACAAAATAAAAAAAGGATTTTATTCCCTGTGCCTCATTTCTTTTCAGCTATATAATTAACTTGGATATTAGTATGGGGTAATGCATGCAGAATTTTTAAAACCCAATATTTGCCAAAATATTAGTTTCATGTAATTTAACTGTCAAAAAAAACTGGAATCAGGACATGTTATGTGCATATTTTGGCAGCTTAGCCATCTAAGAGCTAAAAAAGAGAAAAAGAAGCTGGTAAGTACACAATTAAAACTATTTGTTCAAGGTAAGAATTTTGAAATCAGCTCCATTTTTTTAAAACAGTCATTTAAATATGCAATGTCCAATCTAGAAGAAAAGGAACACAAGTTGACAACTGTGTTAGGAAGAGTCTGGAAATCTATTTTAGTTTAACCAAAGCAAACCTTTTAGTCTGCTTTCTCCATTAAACTCCATCAGACCAACATTTTCTCTCTTTTTTATTTCCATTTAAATTACCTTTATTGTACTGTCCTTCAGTTAAAATAAGAGATTGCCAAAGAAAATTTATAATTTTCTGTAGGTTTTACAGACTGTGAAAAAAATTCTAAGGTACTCTCCTGAAGAGGAATCTTTTCAAAACTAAGCAGTAGATAACCCTTTCCAGGTTCATATTTTGCAAATCCTTTATAAAACCAGATAAAATTAGTAATGGTAAGAAGAAAGAAAGAGAGGAATTTTACTTTCTTTTAATACTTTATATATAAAATCATATATTACACAAATATGTACAGTGAGAGCTCAGGTCCTTTGATACAGTTGGATCTGTAAAGTTCAAGAGCTCTGCATTCTTCTCTTTCAGGGCAGAGTAGGCTTGGCAGCTGCAGTAGCCACTAGCCTGGATAGTTTCTTGAGTGCAAAAGCTAAACAAAACTAAAAAATCCACCATGAATCAGAAAAAAAAAAAAAAAAAAAAAAAACCCCCCAAAAAAAAAAAAAAAAAAAAAAAAAAAAAAAAAAGAAATCACGGATATTGTACTGCACTGGCCCACAAAATACTCACTAGGGAGTACTAACCTTATTGTGCAAGTACTTTCCAAAGTATGTACACTGCTCTTGGGTTCAGCATTTACCTTAACAGCAGAAAAATGTACACTAAATTGTGGCAGATCTACAATTTGGCTACAGAGAAGCCCAAATACTGACTTTTCCTACTTGGATGCACCTGAAAGAAAGAACCCACAGTAGCCCCCACCTTAGAGTGTGTGCATTTAAGGTAATCATTATGCAGCTGCTTGAACTTCCTGACTACAGAGGAAAACCAAATTGTGCTGCTGGCAGAAATTCCTGTGTCAGGTGCAGGTTCTCTGCATCCAGAGCCAGGGCTCAGCTTCTTATTGCCTTGACTCTTACACCTAGCACTGTTATGAATACTTCTTTTTAACTGTTACAGCAGCTCCTGCTGCTCTGCCCTCTCATGGAAACATAACTTCTTCCCTCTTACAGTGGTATAAATCCTGGGGTTCCAAATCTTAGGGGATAAACAGATTCATATCCTTCCCTCATTACCATGGGAGTGCTCCAGTAATTCATCTTAAGGGAGAAATTAATGCATTGCTCATAGTGACAACAGAAATTACCCTGGCAGCCAAGGGAAAACTGGAATATAATGCACGCATACAGCAAAGGCAGAGGGTGGATGGTACATTCTAGGCTTGCAAATATAGAATTATTTTCAGCTATTTCCCCCAGAAAATATACAATATGCACAGACCACATGATGCAGCATGGACTAGTGTAGACAGTGAAAGTTACACGGAAACAGCAGAGAGATGAGATGTAGGTCTGTAGTCTACATGCAGCCCACTTTGTTCTTTAATATCTATTTTGAAAACTCAGTCTGAATGTTTTCCAGGGACTCAGACTGCATAGAGGTATCAAAGCAATGTCCTAGTAGTACAAATACTTGATACCTACAAAACCTCCCCATCAAACCTTTCTAGCAATGACTCATTCATCAGCCTTGCCAGAGCACTTCTTTGCATTTCTAGTGTCACCAGAGATGATGGCTATTAAATAAACTTCAAAACAGGATTTATTTAATCTGATATGATTTGATTGAAAACAATTTAAAGTTTTTTCCTCTTCCTCTATCAGGTGGAACAGAACAAACTACCAATAAGCAATCAGAAGAGCTGTAAAATTACAATGAGCATATTTGTCATCTCACTTTGAATGATGAAGCATTCAATTTTAATGGTGGCCTATAAGAACAGAGTTGATACTGCAGTTGTCAAAATGGTCTAGAGAAGGTCCTTGTTAAAGAAGTAGCTTGCAGATGAGTGCCTTACTCCATCTGGACTAGAATAAATGCAGCCTTTGAAGTGATATAAACCCTGGATAAGTGATCAGCTGCAATCTCTAGAATGCTTGAGTGACTGTCCAATGCCTGAGCCAAGAAGAAATTAATCATAATTAACTCTTCTGGAACTCAGGCTTGCCTGTAAGTCAATAGTCTAGAAAAATAATAGTCTGGCTAAAGGTGAGAGTTGAAAACAAACAAACAAACAAACAAAACCCTCAAAAAATCGTTCTTTCCTCCTGATATTCAGAGGTAAAATGAATATTTTATTGATCTCCCCATTTATGATTTTTATGCCAAATATATTTATGATCACCAGAAATGTCTCAGACATAGATTTGTTTATGAATGCCCATACCTGTATTTCCAGCTTCACAAAGGAACCTCTTCTGCATAACAACAAGCATTTTCTTAGATCTCTGTAAAAGTTATCCAACTATCAATTATTTCCCTTTTGTTTTGTTTTCTTTGGTGTTGGTTGTTTGGTTTAGGGTTTTTTTTATCATCTCTTTGAGTAAAACAGAATTGTGCGTACTACTCTTACTCTGAAGAAAGCTTACATAAAGGGATTGGGAAGAGAATAAACTATTCATTCGCAATCCTAAACATACACAAGGTGTTACAAAGACAGGTAAATCAAGGGTAATAAATAAAAAACCATTCAATTCAATTTTTGGATCATATCCCATGATCTCTCACTTTGTGTACTGAACTATAAAGTGGCTCTGATGTTTTTCAATCATGTAACTCAACCCCATGTACTGCAAGAGCTTTCTTCTTCTATTTTGCTATCAGCAAGCAGAAGCTCAGCTTGTGAACAAACATTTCCTCCTCTCAACCTCCCCTTTTCCTTTTTCTTTTTTTTCGCTCCATTTAAAAAGCTCAGGTTCTTCCCAGGACTGCTTTAGGAAAGAGGAATACCTACCTAAAATTCTTGCCAGTTCTAAATTCAAGAACAGCTTGAAGGTTTATATCCTTTTTTTTTCTTGGAATATAAACTGCTTCCACCTCTTTAGAACTGCTAATGTCCCATGGTGGATGAGCCATGGTCATCTGCTGTCCTCAAACAGATGTTTCTCTAGGTTCTAAATAAATTATTAGCCCACAGAGAGATAAAATGTTCTTTCCTGCATCACAGGAGTGTTGAAATTTCAGGGTGAAGACTTTACGTGTAATTAATCATGTATTTCACGGGAACATGCACACTGAATCATATTTTGTACGAGTTTATGAACTGGATCAATCCACACCTTACTACAGGATCTTGAGTGACCTTTTGAATTCAGTCCTGGAGGAGGAGATTGGTCTTTGAAGGAAAAATCACAACTGACTTCTGGAATAATGGTCTAAGCATTAAGTCCCACAATAAAGATATATCTTAATCTTTTCCTTTTCCTTCCCTTTGAAAAAAAAATTAAAAAAAAACAAAAACAAAAACACCCTGAAAACAGCTACGCAAAATAAGACTTACCCATATTTTCAAGGAAGAGGGAAACTAAAATTAGCAGGAAATGTTGGGAGTTAATTGGGAATATAACAGCAACTTGGTAGTCATAATTCTCCTTATCACACTAACTATAGTTATGCTCCTAGACTTTAATCTGTTCATTGAGAAAGCAGTAAATTATGAAATAGGCTTGACCCTTAATAAATATTCATAACCTCAGGGCACTGAACAGTACAGGCAGAATCCTGTGCTGATCATCCCTTCCGGTCCTGGGATATGAATACTTCAGAATACAGAGTGAGACAGAAGAGCTTATTTTAATTCCTTTGAAGTATTAGATTTTGTTTTTGAAACAATATAAAGAGTTACAAGAATAAAAAATTACTACTGCTTTTATGTCAAAAACTGTATAATCTGATTTTAAGCAGCAGAATATATGGGGTGTGGCCCTGTCTGGCAGTGCTGCATAAGGCAGCTTCTTGCCCTCTTCTGAAGAAATGTCATGATAGGTCTGTGGCAGCTATGCAATATTTCAGATATCAACAATAATTTTATGTTAATTTACTGGATTTTTAACTCCTCTGACAGGGCACAAATATTCTTTTGGCTTATGCCATTTCCTGACCTGATCAGAAGCAAGTAGAATGGAAAAAATCTGCTTTTCAATTTTCTCATACTCTTATCTCTCACAAGGTTCAATGTTTACATCCTAAGTACAAAACAGAGGCCAGTGATTTGCTCCATCTTGGTGAACATTCAAGGATTTCAGTTTCTGATTTTAGCTGTTTTCTACCACAGAAAACACCATCTTTCCCACCATCTGTAAAGATATACCAGCTTCTGGTTTACAAATACTATTAAAGAACAGAAGCCATTAATAAGATTATACTGAGATAAGCTTTTAAGGCAAGTTAGAAAAAGAATGAGAGTTTCAACATGTTCCTGCAAATATTTTGGCCCATGTAAGTAATAAATATATTCTAATTGAAGATTAAATTGCTTAATGTTCACCTTCCTCACAGCACTTTTTTGTCAGCTACATGAGGATTCACTTTTCAAAGATCTTTCATGAACTGAGGCATATTGGACTGAGATAATCCTTGCATACATGCCCTATTTCCTACACTACTAAAGAAAAAAATCAAAATCTCTCATTTCATACCAATAATAACTTCCAGTTAATCTTGTCCTTGTGAAAGGACCCATTCCATCAAGTTATGTAACTAAAGAGTATAAAAGAAAAAGGTTAATTAGTGTTTCAATACATTGCATCAGTTTAGCCTTTGTATCTCTCTCATCACAAGAGATTTTAAGTGCTGGTTAGGAAGGCAATTGGAAATTTAACATCTTCACAGCTGCATGTTTATTGCAGCCTCCAACCCTAGTCCTTTGAAGAATTCTGTTCTCCCAAATATTTGGAAAAGAGGAAAAAAAAATAAGAAGGATATTTTTTGTTCCTAATGGGACCAGGTAATAAAAGATAATAGAAAACAAAGTCATTAAGGAAAAAAAAGCAATAGTTTTGGCAAGTATATCAGATGAATAATTAAGTGCACTCTTTGTTAACAGTGCAAAGAGAAGTTAATTCTTGAAAGTTTTTGCTAGGAGGCATTGTGTGGTGTCTCCAAACTACGTGGGATAAGGGTGGGGGCTGAGGAATGGAAGGGATCCAAAGAGAGTTAGGGATTAGATTCCTGAGAGATTGCAAGAGTCATCTAGGGTTAATAAAACGAACAAAGTGAGGGAAAACATTGCCTGTAATGAAGTCTATTGATTATGAAACTGCCTCCAAAGGGAGCAGTGTTTGCCTTTTAAGAACACAACCAATGAAAGCACTAAAGACAGCTTGTAAAAGGACACAGCTGAACTAACAGAGAATGGTACTTGACCTGAGGAGAGTTTTAGCTTTTTAAATTTTTTATGCATGGTATGGTATTTGTGTATGAGCACAAAATGTAATCAGTGTTATTATCTGTCCCTGCACAAGTGTCAGTGCGATTCTCTCCAGGTGTCACCTGGTACTGTGGTCTGCAGGAATGAGATACCCATCCCATCAATTCAATGTTTGCAATAATTATAGGCAAATTCAGTGTTCCACATCTGCTTTAGTGTCTTGAAATGAGGATTCCTGTATAAAGCTGTATTTTACCTTGAACGTTGTAAGTCACTGAACTCCAGATTCCCTATAACCAAAATTGTCATATTGTAAGTTTCTTCAACCAGTCATACAAATTACATCACCTGTAGAAAAGGATCAAGTCCCTACTGCCAGTGACTAGTAGGAATGCACAGTTCAACCAACTAAACCAAGCTGTTTTTTATTCCAGTATACCCACAGAAGTTTAACCTGCAGAATTATCTATTTAGTTCTTGGGGCAAAGAAACAAAATAGGTTTTTGGCCTCATTGGGAAGTTACAAAAAGTAATTGTAAAAGACAACTATGAGAGTTTCTATTCTATGTTACTAAAAAAACATACATAGGAAGTCAAAGCATCCATCAAGCTGTTTGAAAATTTAATAACTTTGAGAGGGTAATAATTCTGTTCCCTCCAATTGGAGTGCATCTCCTCCAATAAGAATATTTATGTCTACCCACTCCTTCATTCTTATTTTTCCAGAGCATTGATTTTGGGATTTCCTCAGCAAAGACTCAAAATTTTATGATCTACACCAGAAAAACATATTATACAGAGATGCAAATTACATGGAAGAAAACAATGCCTAGCTTATTACAATTTTAATAAAATAATCCATGACATTGAAGTACACATTTTTGTCTCAGTCACAAGTGATCCCATCAAGGAAAACAAAAAAACAAATACAAAAAATCTCAAATGAAAACTAGCCAAATCAGATGTGTATGGTTACAACTCAAGTGTCAGAGAACTTTCCAAAATGGCAAATTCTTTCCTAATAATCTAGTGGTGACTTTAGTTAAAAAAAACCCAGACAGTTTCAAGAAATAAATCTTGATCAACCCAATTTAATTGTGTATTTGGTTTGCTATTTTGAATGTCATAAAATGCAGCTACCTTTCTATGTAAGGTTTTGATCAAGTTCTCCTTCTCACCCTCACTCTGATATATATTCCCTTACTGCTTTGTACCTGAAGTTTAAAAATCAGTGATCTGCTAAAACATCAGGTTCTAGAATCAGGTTTAGGTTCTCCACACTGAGACACGCAAACTGTGATGACTTGCAACTACAGCCTCTAAAATCAAGTCTTCAAACATTTGGTAAGAAGACATGATATTTCTTTGTAGACTTGTACAACACAATTTAAAGAAATATTCCAGGCCTCATTTCCAAAATATTATAGTTGACCTTGTGGATATGCCATGATTGTTGCAAAAACTGTAAAAGCTGAGAGAATTTGTAGGATTTTTTACAGATATTTGAGAAAAGTCAGTGAAATTAATGTGAAACTCTATGTTTGTAAGTATGATGAACTAGAATAATTGTTCTGATAGAAACAGAAAAAGGTGATGGTACAAAATGATTAGGCATCTGTAATGTTCTAAAAGAAAAAATGAGTGCCACTCAGAATTTCTATGTTGCTAGACAATTAACCCTCAAAGGAGACCCGTACTACCCTCATAAATATCACTTAATATCTCCAGAGAACTAAATCAATTCCAAAATGGAAATACATGTAACTGAACTTGTTACCTTCCAGTCACTCAGTAACTCTCTACAAATACTGCACAGCACTTAGCAGGATTAGGGCAAAATCAGCCATGAAAGGCATGAATTGCACAACCATGAAGCACACCAATCTCTTATTACTGCTATAATCATATCAGACCAGCAGTAAATTTCTGTGTTGGAAGTGCAGATCCAACAACATTAGAGTGCATATTGATTCTGGCTGTTTGCTGGAGATAGAAATGAAAGCCTTGGAGAGAGCTGAAGCAAACTAAGACCATACAAAGTAATATTTAAACTAAAGAGATTTTCATATCTTAGTTAAGTGCTGGGAATATTTACACAGTATTAATTATTACTAAATTCAGCTATTTTATATACTATCTGAATGACACTTTATTGCATAGGTTTTGTTAGCTAACTTTTAGTTAATTTATACCTGAAGGGAGAGAAAGACTTTCACCAAACACTGTTTCCCCAATAAGCACAAGTCTCCATGCATTAGTCTTCAGTTACGTGACCTGAGTATTTTTTATGAACTAGAGGAAGGAGAAATAATTCTGTTTTAGCTTCTCTCAACCTCCTGCTCTAATTATAAGCATTATCAGTTTCTCATTTGTGCCTGACACTAAAAAACAAGGCAGAAGGACACAGCTAATTTTTATTATTCTTATTTTTCCAGTAGAGACAGATGGTCACCAATGGATTCAAGCATTTTCATGCTTAAAGTTACTTGCGAATATATATGCAAATATACTTTCTTTTTCAATATATTTGAGCAGAATTAAAGATGATAGATACTCAAAACACTGCATCACACTGGATTACCAGGAATATCCCATCCCATGCAACAATTAACAACTACAAGTAGAGTTTTCTCCTGCTGAGGAAACCCCACAAACGTCTGTCTTTTAAGAAGAGATCGGGCCATGCATGTGCAGATGCAGAGTCTCAATTTAGAAGCATATTGCCAGCAACAAACAGGAAAGGTTTGTTTTTTGTTTTTTGTTTTTTTTTAGTTAGAAGGTAAGACTCACTTTCCTGAGTAAAAACAGTGCCTAAACATGGCAATGAAGCCTTAACAGGTCCTGCCTAAACTCCCTCCCTTATTCTGTGGTCCTTGTGGTCTGTAACTATTCAAGAAAAGGATGATATCACTGTGGAAGCAGCAGATGTTTCTCTCTGTGGCTCTATATAGGCAGACATTTGTGGAGAATATTCTCTTCTGGTAAAAGTAAAATTTCCCCCCCCAGCCCCAATCTAAAGATGTTCCACGTTGCAAAGGTGCATAAGGGATAGTGAAATTCAGCTTCAGCGGTACCCAGCTCAAGATAACACATTCAAACCCTGTAGTTCTTAGATTTTCAACAATATTATTCCTTCAAAAAGAAGGAAAACAAACAAACAAACAAAACCAAGACTGAAAATAAACCTAAAAAAATTGTGGTATTTTTTCTCTGTTTTGTTTGTTCAACTTCATAAGCAAGACAACTACTAGTTAAGTCAGACTTGGTAACTAGATGTATTGTGTATGAATATATACCCAACCTAAAATTAAAAGCAAACTCTGCAGCAGCTACAATATTTTAAGCTGTTACCAGTGGATCTTTTTTCAAATATATCTTTTAAGTCTTCCAGTAATTACATGTATGCAACATACCATTTTTCTGTCTTGTTAAGAACACAATAGTATAATTAGATCTGTTGCAACCCCCCAAACTTAACCCCCCAAACTTATATCTTTTATAACAAGTTATGTTCAGCATAACTTGTTATAAAAGAAATAAAAATAAAAACAAACTCTTTTTCTCCAATACAGGACTAAGAAAACACACTTGAAAACAAGCCTAGATCTCATAGATACATCTAAGCCAACAATATGAGGCTACATCAGTTATCTGTGTCAATAAGACTTCATGTGCTCACAAGACAAATTTGGTATTTGTTTAAAAATCACAGACTTAATAGAATATGTGTTATGTGTGTGGTGATATTTAATATAAATCAAAGGTCTAAGTCAAAGTGAACAGCAGCTGTGCAATCCTTTGTACTGGCTAAAACATGAGTAGCTCTTTAGTAACCATCCGGTCAAAAATGTTTCACTTAAGGCCCAGTAAACTGCATATCGGTTGTGGTAGCTGAATTCATTGCAAAGGATTTAGCTTTTCTCTTTCTAACTGTAATTTTTTTTTCATGGCAATTCATCCATTTCCTAAAATTTACCAATAAGGCAAAAAAGAGGCACTGGAAGAAAATTCAGAAGCAACTGCAACCATTGTGAAATAAGGTGTCACAGCACACTGAATTCCTAACATTGATGCTGGGGTAGAAAGAAGACTAAGCAAGCTAGGCAGCTATGAATTTGAGCTATAAAACAAAATTCTCCTTAAAGATTTTCACAAATATCTTTAATTTCAATCTGTAACCTCAAATCCTGTTTGTAAACATTTGATATATAGATCCTTCTGTTTTACTGCTGAGCATGTCTAGAGCTAGGGCAATGAGGAGGAGGAAGATAAGAGGTGAATCAGAAGAAAACTGAAGTTCTTTACAGCATCCAGGGGCTAGGAAGTGTTTCCTGTCGAAGATCAGCCTGCAAAGAGTCCCTGGGGTAGTTGTACTGCCCATGATAGCTTCTGGGAAGAAGCTCCCTCAAGCAGCTATCAGTCAATAAATACTCTGTTGCAAAGGAAAGGTGATAGAGAGGCACACCAACAGTTCTGGGTGAGCTGTGTATTATTATAATACGGAGCAATACCTCCAGCAAAACGAAGTTGACAAATGCTTTCACTCCCAAACAGGTGGCATGCATCCAGCAGAACTCACTTAACATGTTAAAAACCCTGGAAGGATGTTGGAACACCAACATGCATTTAAAATCTGAAATCCACTTCCAGTCTCTTATCTGTAGCCCTTGAATGGGCATGGCTTGTATTTTCCTGATAGCATAATTCCAGTAAGCAACTTCATTGGCAATAGAAGTGGCAGTCTTTAAAGCAGTGATTAGAAATGACACAAAGTGATTTTTAATAGAGCTCTAAAACTTGGGAAATAGCAGCAGTAAGATCATTCACAATCACTGATCATATTGATTTGCCAAAGAAATACTTAATTAAAATGAGCTTTTTGAAGCAGAGGAATGTGTTATCATGCACAGGGAAGGTTCTGGAGCAGCTGGTGGCACAGTACTGTGCCACTGAGTTTTAAACTGCTCAGCCTCACCTGGCTGATTCACCCTCTTGTCCCTCAGGTGCCACTGACATTACTCTCCTTCCTGACTCATATGTTTATCAGTTTTATGACTTTCAGCTCTTGAGAGATGACAGTTGCTTCAGCTGCCATCCAGCTGGTTTTGAGTCTCCTGATCTTTCCTTACAACCAGCAAAAGCTTGATGCATAAGGTGTCCAAAATCTTCAGAAAGAAGTTTCTGGCCTGAATTAAAATCAGCATTCCCTCACATCTGTGACTTTTGCAAGGAATGTCTCTTCTGAATTAAATTCACACACCCCTTTGGCTTTGCCATCTCTTACACCTCACAGTAGCATGAGTATATAAGAACTTTCAGACATACAGAATATAGTATACACCATTTTTTTCCCTGAAGAGATATTTGGGAAGCAAGAGGGAAGAGAAAGAAAAGCACCACATGACAGAGTAGTCATCTTGATTAACCCAGTATGAGCCAATGCTCAGACAGTGTTGTACAGACAAGAATGTTGCAAAGCACAAAGAATACAAACATTTTTTGAAATGTGGGTTTCATAAACTACTGATTTTCTACTGTAAAAACAGCTCAAATGAAACCAAGTTCTTTGAGAGTCTTACTCCATATTCTTTGTGGAAGTACCTTCAGAGGAAAACTTACTGGCAGTAGATGTGAAAGATGTGTCTTTAAAACAGCTATTGGTTCAAAAGGAGGCAAGTTTTCAAGATCTGACACTACTAGAAATGGAACCATAGTGAAATGACAAAAAATGTAATGCTCCTTTGATCCAACAAAACCCCAAACTTTGTATCTCACTTAACTCACTAGTTGTTGGACAATCACAAGTCATCCAATTGCTTCAGAAAAAAACTTGAAATCAACCCAGCTGCATTTGGGAATACTGAGAACTATTTCAGTTCAAAGATGGCAGGAAGAGCATCAGCCTCCACAGGGAAGACAAATGTGTCTGCCCTTCTCCTACCAACATCCCAAAACCCCCTGCATCATATAAACTCATCATAAAACCTACTCTCAATTTATCAAGGCCAAAAATATCTTCTCCCTGACAGCCACTGGGCATTCATAGAATGATAGTATAGCTTGGATTGGACAAGACCTTTAAAGATCACCTAGTTCCAACCTACACCCCTCCCTGCCATGAACAGGCCATGCCATTTACTAGATCAGGTTGTTCCAGCCTGGCCTGGAACATTTCCAGGGATGGGTCAGGCACAATTTCCCTGGGCAATCGTTCCAGTGTCTCACCACCTTCACAATAAAGATTTTCTTCCTTATATCTCATCTAAACCTGTTCTCTTTCTGTTTGAAACCATTGCCACAATCCAGTCTTCCAGTACCTAAAGAGGTTTTATGAAAAGGAGAGGCAATTTTATATGGGCAGATAGTGACAGGACAAAGGGTAATGGTTTTAATTCTGTAGGTCAAGGTGGAGTTGACAGGCCTCTGTGTGTCACCTAGGAGGAAAACCATTTAAATATGAGACTTTTAACATAATTATATACAAATATATTTAAAATCTAACACCAAGTATCTTTATTGAGGGATAAACGCCAAGAGGAATAAATAGGAACTAACATTTCATGAGGGGGATGGGATGGTTTGGGGGGTTTTTAAGGATCATATGCAACATAGAGCAGTAATTCCAATACTACCTTGGATCCTGGTACATGTTACTTGACAAGCCTCATTGTGAGTCCATTCTCAGTTTTCCTGAAAAACTTCTCAGCAGTTTAGTAGCATTCTACATGGGTCTCCAGATTTATTTATTAGGCTTGACACTAATGCTTTCAACTTCATTATATTTTATCACTTAAAGAAGCAAATATGCAAAGTTGAAGATAAACAAGGACATACAGGACAGAACAATCCTTTTTTTTTCCTCAGTACAATACTGAAAGTGCCCTCTAATATCCTAACTCCTACACCTGTTTATAACCCAGTTTTCTTCCAGTGTACTTCTGCTTTAAGTTCAGGTTTCACATTTTCACTTTTAAAGCACCATAACTCTCTGCTCTAGCAAAATCTGTACTTGTTGCCTTATGTACCATGGACTTTACTCCACTTCATTAAACCTTTCATCTCCTCTTCTTCAGAGGAGGATTTCTTCAGAAATGCTACCATTTCTTTTCTTGAAGTTATCCAGAGCACACTCTTGCTCACTCTTCCAGATGAACCTCTCCTAAAAATGATTTAAAACAATCCAAACAAAATGTTAAACACTGAATTAATTCTTCAGTGTGACACCCACCTAAGCCCATATTGGTGCCCTACATGGTGCTATGGGCCTTTTTAAGGATTTCCCTCTCTATTGCACAAAACAAAACAAAAAACCTGTAAAGAGATTATTTTTTGTGTCTAAAAGTCATTTTGCCTCCTCATTCTTCCTGCACTTTAATTGTAAAATGTCAGTTATGTACAGATTCAAAACAGTTGCCCATGAAGTAGTCATTGAAAATACATATTAACATCTTCATAAATGCTGTATTAAAGCTTATGCAAATTTGATGGGGAGATGCAGAATTCTCTCTAGCTGCATGCATAGCGTTTACAGAACACTTTAACATAAATGCCTTTGATTCCCTCAGTGTTTTTTGTTACATCCCAGCGTTTAACATTCCGAATGCAGAGATGGAAGTTAACAACACTGTTTAGAATAACTATTTTAAAAAATATATAGATACAGAAGGTAAATAATCATTGCTTTAGAGGCTGATTTGGTGCAGAGCAACTTACAGTGTGAAGCCTCCAGCGCTGCTGCCACAGTGGTGCTCCAGGGCTGGCCAAAGCCTGCTCCTAGAATGACACCCGGTGGCCACCGGAGAGAACAGCACGGCGCTATCCCTGCCTTCCCGCCTGCCTGATGGCTCAGCGACACGGGCCATCACCGGGTGACAGCCAGGCATCTGCTGGAAATTCATCCCAGAATCTGCAAAACGCAGGGGAACCCTGCATGCATTTCAAATTGAGGTGCATACAAATTTTGAGTAACACGGGTTTTTGTTAATTATGTACTCTTTTTTTCTCTCTTTTTTTTTATTTTTATTTTTTTTAATTTTTTTTAATAGAGTTGCATTAGGTTAGTGGCTAATTGTTTAAGAAATCTCAGAATGAAATTTCTTGTTTCATTCTGGAAAGAGCTAGCAGTGAGTGAGTGGCATTTCCAAAGCATTGGCTTTGCATATTCAGGATTGAAGAAAATACTGCTATTCCAAGCTAGGGAAGATTATTTTATCTATTCTTAAATGTTAGGGGATTGAAAAGTATTTATTTAGTGTTAATTTATTGGAGAAGAAACCCAAATTAGAGGGAGACATTGTCAAGCTTAAAATAAATTTGAGTGAAGTAAAACAACAACAGCGTTTCAAGAAGTCATCAAGTGTAAAGCAAAAAGTCACGCTCTAGAAAAACAATTGGCAACATCAGCAACAGTTAAGAGCTTCTTGATACATTTCATTCTGATTAAGTACCATATGATTCAGAGCAAAGCTTTTTTTAAGTAACAGCCTATTCAAAATTATTTGATACTATTCAGTACAGTTTTTACAGTGTCAGATTCATATGACTTCTGGAAAGCGAAATGGAAACGGAATATTTATTATTAGTCAATTCTTACATATTAGTCAATTCTTATTTCTTAGATCAGAGTCAAAATTCCTGGTGATGCCCATACACCTCTTTATAGCAGCTAGGGGTATCACAGAAGATATTTTCCTTTTTTTCCTTTGGACAAATACCTGCCTTTTCTCTAGTAAGTACAAAGTCAAGTAAATAAAATTTCACAGACATCCTAGCACAGTGGAAATTTTTAAGGAAATGTCAACTCTGAGCTTCCTTAGGTGACTCTTGTACCATTATCCTCACTAGTCACAGGTTTCAGGGGTGTGGTGGGCACATACCCACATTCTACATCACTGAGTTCTGAAAACTGGTTTACTGCTTTGCCATCTCAGCTGTGCCTTAACATCTCTACTTAGAAAGGTAAGTGTTAAAACAACAGAGATAATTGTTTATATAAGCATAATTAAATTTTTCAGGTACTTTGTCTGAAGCAATAGTTTATTAAGACATGTTAGCATGCAACAGCTGAAAGATATTGCCACTGAACACAAAACGACAGGCATAACAAACTACACCGGTCTGGAAACAATGACAAAAATGTGCCACTTATCAGTAAGTTATACACGTGCTCTCACTGGCAAACCAATCATTCAAGAATTTGAGGCTTGTGGCAGATCCAGTGACTGCATGAAATCTAAACAAATAAGAACCATAGCAATGGGAAGAATGGCCTCCCATCGTATTAAGTTTAAAGCCGGATATTGCCAAGAGACATGCAAAGCTGTTGGAGTATGCACACAGCTAATCCTTGAGATACCATGGAACCAGACCAAAAACAGCATTGGGAAGGCAGATGGAGGGTTAAAACACAGCCTTATAAACTGCTGCCTGCTGCCAGAGCAGAGCAGGGGTTCAAAGCTGTGTGTTCCACAAGCAAGGCTGTCACTGAGCAGCCTTCCGAGAGAGATTGTTCAAGCATCTCCTTTGATCTTATTCTTCAGTAAATATAGCCATGTTTTTCACCAGTTGAAAAGCTTTTAATTTTTAAGTTCACTTGCTCTCTGTTCGCTGAAGAATGAAAACTCATTATTAGCTTGGACGTAGATACAGTAATTGCCAATGTGCTACTATATTTTATACTCCTTCTTCCACCTGCTTCCTCATGCTAGATTTCTGTGTAAAGCCAAATTATAGTCTATATGTACTAGAATCAGGTGTGGTAAAACAATAAATTTACAATACCAATAAACCAGTGATGTACCAAAAGGCACAGCAAAGTATTTCAAACTGTTGTATTTACACCCAGACCAACTAACAGTATACATGTGTTACCGTCTTTACACAACTTCACATATATTCTATATTAGGGTCAAACGAGCTATGATTGTGGACAAACACTTTGATTTGAGGAGGCTGAGCAGTCCCATAAAGAATCAAGAACAATCTCAATAACAGTATTTTGCAATGGTGGTTTCTTTCATGTATTACACTAAATCTCCTGTGGAACAAAATACACTCCGCATGACAGAAATTCTATCTGCATGTTGTTTCAAGCTCTAATTTCCAACTCTCTGAATTTCTAAAGTCATGACTGTCTTTAAGAGGAGAAAAATCAAACACAGCCATGCACAATTGTCCTGCCCTCCCCGCTAAATCCCAAGATAATCTTCCAGGTTCCAGAAGTGAAAGTATAAAAGCAGAGAAGCAGAGGCAAGCACCATCCACAAACCAACAAAAGACAGTCGTACGTAAAACTCACATTAGTCACATCCCTGCTGTCTTCCTAGCTCATTATTAACTCCTAGCTATCTGGGAAATCAACCATAAAAAGTCACTTCATGTCAAATATTCAAGGTAAAATCTTTACTGATGCTCAGTTTCTTGGTCATAAGACTGCCTTTAGTGAAAGAATTCTCTTCAGATGATAATTTTTCTCCAATAGTTTGAACAGTTAAAACTCTCATATTTTCAAAATTCTCACCATGAATTACCCTGGTGAGATTTTGCAGAGTATCTAAATGGACTCCTGTATAGTTCTGGCAACAGTGAAATTTCTTACTTCTTTGTGAAGGTTTCTTTCATTTTTGGCATGACATTTACATTCCCAAATTTGACAGACACAGCAATAGTTAGTCTTGGCACTCACTGTTGTGCAACCCTGGCTCAGAAGTTACTTCACGTACTTTGTTTTAAAGAATTCCCTCTGGCTGTTTCTTTTCAGCACAATTTTGCTTTTAATTATTGTTCCATGACAAAACCCAAAGTATCTTTTTTACAGAGGCACAAGAGCAATGTCTTTTGATACTTTAGGGGATAATTCAGAAAAATTTGCAGATGATAAAAACGGAGTGGGAGAAGCTGATACACTCGAAGGCTGTGCTGCCATTCAGCAGGACCTTGGTAGGCTGGAGAGAAACCTAGTGAGGTTCAACAAGGGCAAGTGTAGGGTCCCACACCTGAGGGAGGAATTAGCACAGGCTGGTGCTGGTACTGGGGGCTGACCTACTAGACAGCAGCTCTGCTGGGAAGGAGGTGGGAGTCTTGGTGAGCAACAAGCTGTCCATGAGGCAGCAGTGCCCTTGGGGCCATGAGGGCCAGTGGGATCCTTGGGTACATCCGGAAGAGTGCAGCAAGCAGGTCGAAAGAATTGATCCTCCCACTCTACCTAGCCCTAGAGAGGCCACGTCTGGAGTGTATTCTATTCTTGTCCCTGCAATTCAAGGAAGATGAGGAGGTCTGAAGCATCTCTCTTATGCAGGAGCTGGGCCAGTTCAGAAAAAAACAAGACTGAGAGGGGACGCAGTGCACTTAAATATCTCAAGGGAGGGTGTCAAGAGAGTGGTGTCAGATTCTTTCCAGTGGTGCCCAGAGACTGGACAAGGAGTAACAAGCACAAGAAGTTCCACCTCAACATGAGGAGGAACTTCTTTACTTTGAGGGGGCAGAGCACTGGAACAGACTGCCCAGGAGGTTGTGGAGCCTACCCCTCTGGAGGTGTTTAAAACTTCTGGAAAAGTTCCTGTGTCACCTGCTTGAGATGACGCTGTACTGGCAGGGGGTGTGGACTAGATGAGCTCCAGAGTTCCCTTCTAATCCTAACTATTCTGTGATTCAGTATCAGTTCTTTAGATTTATAAATTTAACAAACAAACAAACAAACAAACAAACAAACAAAAACCACCCACATTTTCTTCACTTAGTTTTCCTGTTCTCTTGTATTTACTTCCATATTTTCTTTCAGGAACACCATTGGCTAAGAACCCTTTTTAAAAAATTTGTATATTATCTCCTGTTCTTTAAAATACTTTATTATATTAAACAGATGTATAAATTCATTTGTAATGCCAAGCCACATATACACCCCCCCAATCACTCATAATATGCAATGGAGTTCTGCCTCTGTTTTGCCCACCAGGATATGGTTCTCTTTTTATTCTAAGCTGAGCTGATGACATTGCATTTCCAATATATAATAAAAATAAACTCTTTTAGAGGAGAGAAGAAAAGACAAATGAGTCAAGTAGGGATGACAAAGTTCTCAAGGACTAAGAAAGAGTTGTATTAAATCCACAGCAGAAACCCCACCCTTACTCCACATGAATGTGGCTCCCATACAGACTTTCTGTAAACATTGTGGGAAGATATTTATGCACATATACATGAAGAGTCCAAGGACAAAAAAACATCTAAGCTGTGCAGTGCAGAAATCCAAGTAAATAGATATCAGGAATTAAAATCCCTCCAGTATGGCACCTTCTACAATTTGAAAACCTCACATTCATTTGTGGAGATGACAAGAACATTAATACTGCATTCTACATTCTTCTTCTGCATCATTTCCTAGCACCACACATCCCTATAAACAAACTAGAAATGAATACCATATCTTTTGTTTGATGAAAAAACTCTAATTTTTAAAAATAAAGTTTACTATTTAAATAATGAATAGCTAAAAAGTTTACTATTGAGTTAGCATATGGTTGTCACTGAACTGCAAGCAAATTCTTTCAAGTTATACACACCTAAAAATGCACATATAAAAGGTAAAAGATGCACAGCCTCTTGTGTCACAGAAACAGAAGAGAGTCACAGTCTGCAGTGTTCTCAGAAATAACTTACAGTCATTTAAACTGCTGGTGCTCCGGAAACAAGGATGCACAAGGTAAAAAAATCAGGATTTTAAATAATTAGTAGGATAAATCAAATGAAAAATTACAAAAATCAAGGAATGTTAGTTAAGTAGGAAATTGGGTTTTATTGAACATTTAGATTGTGCAAATAAGGTTTTATTTAGTGAAGGCATTTGTTTCCCCTCTACTAGCAGGTCAATGACTGTATAAATAGCTACTATTAGTAAATGCAAGCACCACTTTTAAAAAGACAAGTGTTACCATGGTGACTCTACAGGGAAAAATCATGTACAGTCACGATTAAAAAGGTCAGGAAAGCGAACCCCACATTATGCTCATTTTTCCACAGTACAAGAAGTGCTACTACTCCCTGTAAAATTAATGTAGAACACTTGATATATGAACAGATATAGATTAGATATAGATACCACAAAAAAAAAAGAAAGGAAAAAAAAAAAACAAAAAAAACCAAACAAACAAAAAAAAACAACCTACAAAAAAAAAAAACCTGGAGGAGGTGTGCTGTGTACCCCAGAGACTGATTATCAGCTTGGCACCAAGGTAGTAGTACCGATATACAAAAATGCAGACATGCTTACATTGACACTTTCCTATAGTCTGCCCCCAGAGCAGACAACACCCTTATTTTTAGAAAGCTCCTGAGGTGGGACACTCATGTCCTAAAACGCTGGCAAATATTCCAACCAGGTGCTCTACAGGAGGTCAAACTCTCCCTTTCTCAATCCATCCAAAGGGTTGGTTGTCCTGCCCACTGTAACCTTCACCTCTCCTGAAGTATGAGGCAGGAGCTCACTGTGAAAGCTCCCCTTCCCAAAGCTAGGAGGCAAAGGTGTCACTTAAACTTTGTTCCTTGGTTATTTGCAGGCCACAGTGAAGGCACAGAGATTCATGGACAGCAGCACTAGGTGGATGCCTCTGCAACTGTTTGGAGGCAGCTGGTGATATTTAAATGGTGGCTGCTGTCATTCAGGTTCCTTTGACAACCTCATGAGTGATCAAATTGACCCTTAATGTGTTTATATGTAACTTCAGAATACACAACAGGTTGGAGTAAATGTGACCCCATGTCTGTGCTGCTTCTCCAGACAGAAATCACTGAGATTTGGTCCAAGTGACTGATGCCAGACATTAATGTAATTTTGAGAAAACACAATACTCTCATTTCTAATAGGAAATAACACATTGAATACAAAGAAATTGAAGGAATTCATACCTTAGATGTATCACAGCAGAAAAAATTCAAATAAGCCAAACAAAACCACCACACACAAAACAAAAGCAAAACAAAGCAAACAAAAAAGCAAGTAAACTAAAAACCCTCACACATAAATAAAAAATTACTCTTCCAGGATAAGTACCCAATGCTCAATCATCACAATTCTCAGGCGAAAGCCTCTCTCCTTCAACAAGGACAACACTCTTACAGGTATAACACTGATTTTTTCAGTCTTCATTTACCTTAATATATTAGAGAGAAGAATTAAGCATTGTGTCTAGAAGACATTACTCTAGGGAGGAAAGAAAGTCAAAAGAAATCAAACACACTGGATTTTTTTTCCCCCAAGTAGTTTTGGTGACAAAGGCCTAAGGTACATATGATAAGTCCATGAGCTTTGCTGCAGCAATGTCATTATATGTATACATCTGACATTTATTGAAGTCATCTTTCTGGAAACGGAGAAAAAAGATTGCAGCAGCTCACAAAAAATTGCAACCCTTTAATAAAAAATAAAACTGACTTTATTTTTAATTTTAAAATTACATAAGGAGGCCTTTCAAATAAATCAAAATAAAATAGTGAATTGAAATGCATATCACTTACTGATCAAAAGAGGCAGTGGGCTTAAAAAGCCTACAGCTTTGGTGAATTTTTAATGTAAGCTACCAAAAAAAACCCTAACATCCCAAGCATGATTTAAAAATATAATATACTATGCAAGTATGTAGGTAGATGCAAGGAGAATGAATTTCATGCATTCTCAGAACATGACAGATTTGACAGATTAAGAGCATATCTCCTTAAATAAAGGACCAACTGGTCACAGCTTCACTTTAAGGAAATGAGTCATGAAGAAATGATAATGATAATTATGATAATGGCTTTTCAGGTTATTTAGGATATAGAATGCTGTAACACATATGGAAACATTACATTTAAGTACTTGGTAATAAAATAAAATTAGGGAACATTCCAGAGGATAATCTTTTGTAGCCCTCCAATCCCTTAATTGAAATACAGACAATCCTATAAAACTACGGGTTAAAAATATGGTGATGATCAAGTAAATCAGGTTTACACAAGGAAACATGGAGGAAAAGAGGTAAAATTTATTAAGAATATTGCATCACCTCACTAAAATCAGTGTCTGACACTCATGATCTACTTCCCAGATTTTGCATCATCAAATATGCATTTTGCTATAAGGTTGACATTCAATAAAAATCTTTAGACAAGGAAAAATGAATCTGTTGTGACTTCATCTTTGGGTGAAACATTTAGCTATAATAGCACAATACATACTTCAAAGCTACTGTTATAAGTAGATGCTAAATATATCTCTCTATATTTAACATTAAAAGAACTGACTGTAAACTCAAAGCCAAGACAAGAATTATCACTTCTTTGGCTGTGGCTACACAAGACTTTTATAGGATGAATTCAGCCAAATTATTTTTCAAAAGTATTCGTTCAGCCTTGCAATTTTTTTCAAGATATCAATTCATTCTGCTTTCCAGGACTTCATTAGTCTTCCATGTCCCTTTTTATACCCAGTGCTACTGCCCTCAATTCAATTATTCTCCATTCACTGCTAAACATCAAGCCTCAAGTCACTGTAAGTCAGATCAATGACTCAACCATGCAAATCACTCCAAGTTACACTACAGATCACTTGAGAGATCTGTCTTTCACACTTCAGTGAAGCTATGAAAACAATCTGAAGGACAGGAGGACAGTTACAACAGGACACCTATGACTTCCACCAAAACCAGTCCTGATACCCACTCAGTTGGGAGATGCTACACAATGTGATGGAAACTGGGATGTTCTGATGCCTTAGCTAGGGCAAACTCACTCAGCCTGACTGGGTACTAGCTAAGAGTTTGCTAAGTTCTAACTCACACCTGAAGCAAAAGTAGTTTGGTTTGATACAAAGGGGTTTGACTACTGTGTAAGACTTTTTAACCAAGGAGTTAATTTAGCATTTCTTTTTCTACACAAACATTACATTCAGCCAGGTATGAAGCCTCTGCAAACTGCATTCATGGGAATTAGCCAACCAGTATTGATCTCTGTACAATTTTTATCAAAACAGAGCTATATAATATAAATAGCTCCTAATAACCACTGTTGTTCACGAAGGTATACACATAAAAATCACATACACACCCATGCTCTTCCAACTGTTTATCACATAGCTTAGAAAAGGCTCACAGAAAAATCTTCACCAATAGAAATTAGAAAAAATATTGTGTTCCTGTTTGCCTCTGTCCTGGAAAATAAACCTTAAAAGCTCAGCTTTCTTGCCTATTAATCTCTTGACCTCTTTTTTCGAGTTGACAAAAGATACTGCAGTACCCAGGCAGACATAAAAGGGCAGAACAGGATCTTACTCATTTCTTAGTCTTTGAAACAAAAATTCACTCATGAGTAACACATGGGCTCGAGATTCCCTGTATGCCCAAATCCACTTTTGTCATAACCACATAGACACAGCCTAGACAAAAATCACATGGGAGATCTGTGCAGTAACAAAGTCATCCCTTACAGATTACTGCAGGACCCCACCTAAAATTTCCTAATGGTGTTGGAGAAGATCAAAGGTCATGAATACATAAAATAACAATGGACCACGGAATGGTCCACAGGTAGCAGCAGCCTTTCATATTGCTGTAGAAAATTGTTCATATTATTGTTCATGGTTCTTATCGCATATCTGAAAATTGTCTCTTTATTGCTGTTCCATTCATTTTACAGTTCTGGAAATTATTATTGGTGTAATATTATTCATGTATAAATACTTGTATATTACCTGGTCCTGAGATACCAAAAATACCTCTTCAGTTTCTAAAAGGAAGTGATATCAGAAAGGCATCTGCAGTAAGATTTTTAGATGTGCTGAAAATAAATGATTTGCCACAGAGAGCATGGAAAATTCCATCACCTTCCTCTGAATACTGGGAATATTGCTTAATAGGAAGCACTGAGTCACTGAAATTTATTTCATATCCAGGAATGAGTCTGGTAAACAGGTAGGTCATCTGTTTTTGTAGCAAGACACTTTGGGGAGAAAATATCCTTTCGAACTTTTGTGGTGAGGGCAAGAAGGTCAGTGTGTTCCCAGAATCCAACCTGCTTTTTCCAAAGTTCATTATGAAAGAGATAAATAGAATACTCCACTTCGGAGTGGCTTCACAAAACAAACAAACAGACAAACAAACAAACCCCACAAAACCCCGTAACAAGGGAAAAAAAAAAAAAACAGAGCCAAAGTTCAGGATTTTTTTTTTTTTTTTTTTTTTTTTATGCTGAAAGAACTGTATTCACAGGTCTGCAATGGACTTTATACTTACTAAAAGTGAATGGAATAAAACTGATGCAGCCTAAACTGAAAATGAAACAGGATGAGACATATTTCTGTCTTATATATAGGCTCTTTTGATAGTAAAACAAATCAAAGGACATTCAAACCCAAGAATGTTAACAGATCTAATCAGGATAGATGTAAAGTTCTGAAAACCAATTATACATTAAAGGATAAATACAATCATAAAAAATTGGTCCTGACAAACAGATAAATAAAATGCAGCACATATATCCTAACTCCATAACCAACTGTATGTGTGTGTGTGCACAAGAATCAAACAGGTACAATGAGGACTGATAAAGCAGCATGCTTCACTCACAAAAAAAAAAAGAATATTTTAGCTTTGCTGCACAGTTACCTTCAGGTAAGCATAACAGCTACACAACACTCTGACTAGCATTTACAGGTCACTAATGATAATGCTGTACAACATCTCATGCTGCTCCATCTCACGTGTCCCCTCAGTTCCACACTGCAATTTGCAGGAAGAGGAATGTTTTACATCTATTAAGAAAAGAACCAGATGGGTACAGAACATGAATAGTTGCTTTGCATAAATATGTTAGTCCATAAAAGATTTTTTTGGTAGATTTTGCTGCAATTTAGATGGGAAGGGACACACAATCCCTTCCTATGTCCTTCTGCTTGTTTTTTTCTACACACCAGATCTGTCACATTTACCAGTGACATGAGAGAATGCCTTGGGGACAGCTTTAAGAGCTTTGACAAATGTGGACAGGGCTCCACTTCCACACAGAAATGGTAAATGTCTGAGTCAGAGGCAGAGGAGTAAAGAGAAAATTAGTACAGGGAAAGGTACAATCAAGCCATTCCTCACTTTCAGAAAACTGTCTGTCAGAAAACACTTCCACAGATATGTCAAAGTTTCTTGAGACTGTTCCAGAGGAGGGTCCTGAATAATGTTCAAACAATCTAGGAAAAAATAAATAAAATAATTGGGGCCACTTTAGCAAGGTAAGACCCAAATATTCTATTTTCACTTGTTGACAGCAGCAGGAGGATAACTAACTCTTTGAAGAACATAAACAGGATAAACCCTTTCATCTTTAAAAAAATATCCATTTTTCTTCTCCTAGTTACATAACAACAGAAAATTCTAGGGAATTTCATCCTGCCTCTCTTCCTTTTTTGTGTCTTAAATTCAAGCTCTCCTTTGAATTGAGTCTTCTGACATAGAGGTACAGAACAACAACAAAGAAATTTAAAAAACAGAAAAAAAGTAACGAACAACGAAATCCCAAGCAGAAACTAAACCACCCTCCAATTTTTCCCGTGTTTTTCTGCCCCTCTGTGAACAGAGGAGCTTCTTCAACTTTTCTTCTAAGTTTTTTGTGATATTTAACCAGAATTGAGATTTAGCCACCTGAAAAATAAGATGCCATGTATACCCTTGAATAGTTTCCTGAGGTTTATAATAGTTGCTAAGTGAGTTTGAGTAACATAATGAATTCAGATCAAATATACCTGGCCGTAACATGACTTTTTATTAACTTTCACATTATTACAGAAAACATGAGCTGGATCCCATTTAGCCAAGATAAGCCTGCCGATGAATAAGTCAGAATAATTCTACAGAACAAACCTGAACAACAAGGAAATTCATCTAACCCAGTGAGAATTTTCCTTGCAACAAAGAAGACTACTCCTATTTTTTATGAACACCCCTGCTAAACAGATACTAAAGACTAAATATTCAGCCAGATCCCTCTCACCTTCCCACACATTTTCCTTCTATTTAGACTACAAATAGGATTTTAGATATTTATCTCACAAGGATTAGTATATTTCCACTATAAATTCAGCTCCTGTGCTGCTATGTAAGTTACTCAAGCGCTCCATAATCAAAACAGAAGTATAAATTGCAACTGATTAATTCAAGGTGCAGAACTGGAGAATGGACTGCAAAATCTTTCCATAGATTTCAAAGTTATAGCTTTTCAGATACACCCTGCTGTACAGTCAATCACATCTGGAGTTCAGATCCAGATTTATTACATGCTTATGTGCACTGAAAAGACTTAATCATCAGCTTTTCCTCATAAAAGCCTCACAGTCCCAACTTCATTTAGATGCAGAGAAGACACATTTTTCAGCAAGAGATTTGCCTTTTTCCTGATCCATCCATCCAAGGTTCTGTGTGTTCAGGAAAGGCTCCCTATTCCAAAAACAATTTAAACCATCACATAGTTATCATATATGTACGTCAGATGGTGAAAGGCATACTAGAGCACACACAGAAAGATTTTATGGTCATCATCTTTATCCAGAATTTCTGTATTCCATGCCAGGAATTTTTATCTTCCCCTTCTAAATTTCAGAGCAATTTATTAAAACTTTGTACAGAACTAACAAAAAAGAGATCATTCACAGACATGAAATTAGCTCTGCTGTTTTAATTTTTTTTTAACAACAGGAATGTTGGTTTCTAAATCTTGGTCTTTCAAAGCCATTAAGAATTCCAACAGCATTGGAAATTTCAACTTTTTTCTCAGACGAAAGTCCACAAATTTTAACCAGTATAGGGTCAAGCCCAGAAGCTGTGGCTACTGAGTTGCCTCTTTGCAGAAGCAGTGAATTGCAGAATTCTGCCCAAAATCTGTCTGCCTAGACCTTATCCTTCATCAAAGTTTACCTCTGGCCTTTGCAGGAAACTGTTCCTTAAGAAAGAAGCAGCAGTCCTGATGCACCAGCACCAGCCTAATCCTTTAGTCCCTGATGTCATACCCTGGCACTGAGCCTTTGCTGAGGGGGAACACACCAAACACCAGCAGCTCATCCGTCTGCTCTGCAGCAAAACTACACGGTGGGCAATCATTCCTGCAAGCCTTTCTCCTTTATTCTCCTTCCCAGAAATATTACCAAGTCATCAGTGTCCCTTCTGGAATACCACTGCAGGCAGCTATGCTGTCACAGGGATACATCCTTTGTGTGCTGCACAACCTGCCCCATGAAAGGACACAACAGCAGCTGCTGCAAGACCACCAACTCCATAAGACTAAGATGATGTGAATATTAAAAAGTCCCCCATAATAACTGAAAATGGAAGATTTTGCATTGAATTTGGCAGTTAAAAAAAGCATAGCTTTTTCAGAAAGGAATAAAGGTTAAAAACCAGTAAACTTTCTTTTTTCTTTCATGAAGGTGATTTCTACACACAAATGGTCACTTTTCCAGACGTGAAAGTTTATAACCATTAGCAAAATGGCAACATAAACCCCAAAACAACCCTTCCCACACACCCTACCCAGCACGAAAATCTTGGTTGTTTGTATAGCCACATACCAAATAAACAGTAAATTTAATAAAATAGCTCAGCAAAGTGCTGGCTTTGGGTGATCACTCTTTAACCTCCCTTCTAAAAGCTGAATATCATGGTATTCTACATTGACACAACACAGAGACTAGTTTTCCTTTAACTCTCAATCTTGGCTTCTGTTACAAAAGCTAAATCTCAAAGAAGAGAATATTTCTTATATCCTTCCAGGCATTTGTTTTGACACGTGCTTTTAGTTCTCCCTTCCCAGCCACTGTCCACAAAAACACAGGCTTGGATTGTCCCGCACAGTCTCTTTTTCCTCTCCTTAGATGTTGCACAGATCTATTTTTGACTTGTTTTCACATCATCCTTTATGCACTGAAGCCCCTTCATCACTGGATATTTTTCTGGAGAACACTGCTGTTCCTGTAATGGAGAATTTACGTTAGATGAGCACTGTAACTGTGACCTCATGCAGACACTGCAGCATAAGCAGCGTGTGGCAGCCTCAGCTACTGTACACAAGACATTCCAGGAAGTCTCTCTAGCACAGTGCATGCACTTTGTCTGCAGCTTCCAGACAGCCTATCATGTAGCACTCAAGGCAAGCGGGGCTTTTATGGGAAACACATGGCAAGCAAAAGTCACGACCTGCTTAGTAACTAGAATTAAAAGGAACTTTGAAAGCTACTTTTTCTGTTCCCCTGAGAAGCAGAAGTCATTCTGCTGAAGTCAATGGAACTACAGCAGTGAAATCCTAACAGTACCCCCAAATTAAGACTGCTGAACAACTTTGATAGTGATTATTGAATAAGGAAAACTTGTATTTTGATTCATTGTTCATTCATTTGAATAGATACATCAAAACTGACCCATCTGCAAGATTCAATCAATTACAGATTATATTTGTTCCCTCTTTAACTGACCCAAGCCATTTTTGGGTGATTCAGAGAGGTTTTGGGCGATTCAGGGAGGTTACAGAACTGTATATGCCCTCAGGGGGGATTCTCTAGCTTTCAGTGGTACCACACCTCCCAGCAGCACTGCTCTCTCTTGCATTTACCTGCCCTATCCCATTATTCCAGTTCAAGGACCCGTAGTGGCACTGGTGGCAGAAACAGAGAGTACTAAAAGCTGATTTACTCAAAGGAACTCCCAGGACAGCCAGTCCCAGGTCAAGGGAACACTGAAGCAACACTCGAAGTACTTTCTCTGCAACTGCAGCAACAATCTTGACCTAGCCATTAAGAGTTTTTCTTAAAGCATGTGAATTGTAAGCCTTTCAGGGGAAGGCAGCTTTCAAATTATCAAGCAGACATCTTTTTGCAAGAAACAACAGTCATCTTTTAGTTTCAACATTTGATTAAATATCCACTGAACACAGTTTTGTTCCCAAATTATAAGCCCCTGCACATTCTTGCAGGAAAAGTGCTGAACACTTTGCAGGCTTTTGAGGAAATAAATACTTCAAGAATGTTGGAAGAATGTACTTTGTAATTAGTAGCTTAGCACTGATGACAAGCTGCAGAACAAAGTATTTCTGCACTTAAAAAAAGGAAATCTAAAATTAATTCTCTACAATTCAGTATTAGGCAATAATGAAACCATAAGGTGAGGGCTGTCCCAGGCAGAGGAAAATAAAAGAACGAGGACAATGGTAACTCCCTGAGCCCAATTAGAAGAGAGCTACAAAGTGACACTGACAGAATTCCTCCCTGCATGCCACATCCTGTGCTTCTATTTATTTGTAGGGAAGAAATCAAAACCCTACATAAAAATCAACCAACCAACAAGCAGAAAAAACCACAATGTGCATTACTGGAAAAGGTCAAAATTGCACATGATCATTTTGGGGGAGCAACAAGCTTTCTACTTCCCCATCGTGGTGGAGAGAAGAATGTCGACTTCCACCAAAGCCATCAACTTCCTCCACATAGAGAAGAAAAATCACTCCCAAACATCAGACTGATTTTACCATAGCAGAGCTTACACAAGGTAATGCTCTACAGAAATGAAAAAAGAAAGGTTAAAAAAGGGCACCAGTAGCACCAGCAATTTGAAAATGCCTGAAGCTTAATACAGATTTATTCTCCTTCCGATCTTTATTCCCTCTAATAAGGCTACACACTGAAGATTTGCATTTGAAAAGGACTTGCTCATCCTCTCCAGGGAATCCAAGCAGAAAGAAATCTTACTCCTGACTTTAGAACTCCATCAGTTCCCACAGCAACAGGCCCATCACAGACACACGCCCCTGGGCAGCCCCAGGAACAGCCTTGCACGAAATCCAGACCTTGTTTGGAGCAAGTCCACACCAGTGCACTCCACACAGGGCTGCGGCACAAGAACGATGCCTCTGGGCGGTCCAGGGCTTGACCAAACCTGTCACCAGCCGACACAGTCTGCATCACCTCACTCGGGCGCTGCGTTTTGGAATCCACCAGCAAGCAACAGAGTTCCATGTCTGACAGAATGAGTCTCCCAAATACCAGATAAAAAAAAACAGGACAAAAACAGGGGCTTTGGAATACTCCCTCTTAAAACTGCTTCTCAACAAATATCACGATCCCAAATATCACTGTTTGCTCTCATTTTTCCACCCTACATCCCTAGGACTCTCAGTGTCTTGGCTAATGTGCAGGAGTCTGGTGAGACTAATGATGACACATGTGAATGTGAATTTATAAACATATTTGCCCAAATCCTTATTTCTGTAGGCAAAATCAGGATATACCACCTTGACTTTTAGCAATGTTGCAGAAAATGTGCTCGCTTCTGACAAGTGGTGCCCTTTTGCTTTTTAATCTAATTGTTTTTCTGCTAAGAAAAAAATACTTACAAAAATAAGATTTTGTGTTAATTAATTTAAATGGCCTCAAGTGGGAAATAGTTTTGTCCCAGATGACCCACAAAACTTACATTTTAAATGAGAAAAATGTGAACACAAAGGAAACCCAAATTTTCTTTGGCCTTAAATGTATCATTTCTACTGATTAATAACATCCTTTGGAACTAAATATCTTGAGCAATCATATTTACTGAAGACAGCATAAAATAATTTAAAATTTTCAAAATATTGTCCTGGGAGGTTGTTTGAAAACACAGAAGAAAAAAGGCATGTGAACTACAGTATAACTTCTCAAAGACAGACACATTGGCTTATTTTTTTCCTTAGGAAGTCACTGAATACTTGTTCCACTCAGAAAAATGGTCTCTAGGGATCTTGCATCTGAAGCATTTCAAGGAAACGATGATCAAAAAACATTCAATGCCATTTCCTCTCCCACCTCACACATGGAAAGATTGCCTTTTCCAGCTGGAAACAGACTTCATCATTTTGTACTTAAGGGTCACGTAAATTTTTCTGAAGTCACATCAAGAGATACTTACACTGCCAATTTAACCTTATTTGTTCTTTTAAAACCATTTTAGTTGCTGGGTGGTGCTGTTTTTGTGGAAGCTAGATTAGATCTATTCTCAGAAAAAACAACCTGCAGAAAAATAAAAAAAAGCATATAAGATTTATTATGAACTACGAAGAAAAAAATACTTTGTCCTACTTTCTGATCTGTATTGAGCTGGCTACTACAGAGAAAAAAAGATGACAGGTATTATTTTACTAAAGGAGCTCACTGTGACACTAGCCTTGCCAAAAGTCCTGTATGGAATGATATTATATTCAGGTCACCTGAAGACAAGCAAATTCTGAAAGAAGTGAGGAGGAAGAAGTAAGGGGGAAGGCAATGTGCAGGGAGATGGAACATGAGCCAAATTTAATCTTAATGCCAGAGTATTTATTAAAGTATTTTTACATGCAAAGTTCATTTCATTCACATGTCCTTCAAATAGATCTTAATTTGTGTCCTGATCGAAAAATAGCAGAAAAATGTCATGTTTTCCAGCAACTTAAAAAGGGAGGAAAATAACCCAAAAAGGTATTCAGCATTCCCTGTTCTTAGCATGAAATTAATGTTCATCACCATAGCCACAGTGCACAGCATTGAAGTGTGCTACTCTTACTACCAGGATAGCTTGTTATCCACACCAGGCACTTCTGTATCATATTCTAAAATTTTGACACACAGAACACAGGGATCTACAGATTTTTACAGAAAGACTACTGGAATAACTTTTATTAAGAATGGAAGGACCAAACTTGTCAAATAAGGCTAATCTATATTTCTCTATCTCTTCAGTTTCTCCAAGCTCCTGGATGTGGTACAGTTGCCCAAAGCAGCTAACAAGGAAAAAAACTCATGTTCATGGGATTTCTTTCTGTATCAGATGAAGGGTCAGATTTTATAGATATGTGTCTTCCGATTGGAAGACACATATGATATCTGATCTGATATCAGTAGCCCAGATATCATGAGCATAAATGCACAACTCTTGAGGCTATGCCTGGAATTATTCAAGACACACATTGTCCTACACGGAACAGTCCAGACTCAGAAAAAGATGTTTTCAAATTGTGAAGTGTGTAAATGCATCAAATAGTTTTGAAGCCACCAGCTGCTTCTCTTTTTTCTTTTTTCGTGTTATTCTACACAGACTTTGGAGGTCTCTGCATTTCCCATTCAAACCCAGGAAGTCGCTTGGATTAAATCACAGATCACTTCTTTCCCACCATCCCTTGGCTGTCTGAAACACAGACTTTCTTTCTAGCACTTAATCATGGCTTTGCAGAGAGTGAGGAGGAGTAGAAGGTCAACAACTTAGTGTGAGTCAGAGCACAGCTACTGACTTCAGTACTGGTAGCTCTACAAAAGGATCTGCCAGTACTTCCCATTTTCCTTTCAGGGCAATTTGGCTCTGCTTACTTCATAAAAAGTGATCTAAGTGTACTGGGTGATGGAGCTTATGTTCTTTGCTGATGAGCTCAGAACTGAAAGGAATGTTTCTTCAGTAGGACAGTAAGCACAGTACTTCCCAAGGCAAGGATTTTTACCTTAAATCAGATTAGGTCTCCTAAGACAGAAAGCATCTTGATGGCTAATGATGCCACTTTGCTTTTCCGTCTCCTTTAACCACTAGCAGTAATGTAATAATAGCTCCAGTCTTCAATTCTACTTGGTCACTTAAAATTGTCTACACACAGTAGCAGCACTACCCTCCAAAACTTAGAATAAACTAGCAACCCCAAATCCAGCAACAGCTGAAGTAATTTAACCACTTTTCTCCAAAAGACTTTATAGGTCCCAGATCAAGTTATGTGAAATACAACATTAGACTCTGTGAGGAGAATGGGCCAATGAGGCAACAGCAATTAGAGCTCTGTGAGGAACATGCAGAATATTTTTTGCCAGACCTTCCCCAGCAAATAGATTCAGATGTAATGAAAACCCTACTTCTCTACTGTCATTTAATATCCACAAGAAAATTCAGTTGCTTTTCAAATGTTCTGTACTACCTTCCTCTTTTTTTTTTTTTTTCTGTTGCCATTTTTTTGCCAGACTCATTCCCTCATAAATTTCATTGTTAGTCACTTCTTCTGGAGAACCCAAGGTATACTTACCACAAGGGGAACCTTCATCCCTTAATACCAGTAATGAAAGTGTCTTAGGTTCTGCCAAAATATTCGGTCTGCCCTTTCTTCTCATAGAATCATTTTAATTATTTTCTTCCTGTCACAGACCCAAACTTCTGAACAAAGTCTGATTTGTAACTCAGGTGTTTATAGGGCTACATAATTTCACTGAACTTTCAAGAAAGAATTTATAGGCTCTGTGGAAACTAAAGCATTTCAAATAAGACAGGCCAATGACTAAAGCAGTGTAACAAATTTCCTGGTCCTCTTTCAGAAACTTTTGCTTACCATTCTGATATCCTCCCCAGATTGTGGGTATATCTCATCTAAAAATAAAAAGCTTCTCTTTATAAATGTCTAGCAAATGGAATTTTGCCAGGCCTATACTGGCTTCTTTGCATCTTATGTAGACTGAAGATGGCTTACAGGAAAATGAATGCTTGCATGATTGTTCTGTTGGTTTTGCTTATGTCTGTCTTTTAAAACTGTATATGACAAATAGTTTTCATTATGTCCCTTTAACCTGAAGTTATGCCACTTTTTCTACCACATAAAATCTTCAGATAAATTTTTATGGCAACTGCAATTGTGCTTGTTGATTGGTTTGCAATCATGAAATACAAAGTCACTTACCTTTAAAGAACCCTGTCTGAAAACTATATCCATTTGCAAGTGATTTACAAGAGTTTGACAACACAGATTCAAAGCTGACAAACTGAATTACATGAGTGTCAAAAGCCTTACTGGCCAAGGTACTTAGGCTTCTCTGAATATTCAGATGAAGGCTGTTATTTTGCCTTAATAAAAGCTTCTAACTTGTTTGCCTCTGCATTTTTATTGAAATCTAGAGGCTTCTTACAACATCTCCAGGGAGAACAGGAATTTTTCTTGCTCTTGGAGTGGGCTGCCAGTGAATCTGTTTGGAAGTCTAGCCTTATCTTAAAAATTCAAGTTGGAAGGCCTACAACATGAAATCTGCTCTCATTCTGGAGAATTTATTAGGACTCAGATCAATAAAGCCTGTATTCAAAGACATGCTTAATTTTTCTAATTGATTAGGGTGTGTAACTCCTAACAAAACAGAGGCTACAGGGACCATGATACTTAGACCAGTTAAGATTAGTTCAGTTTGAAAGCCCTCTGCATTGTTTTGATGGAAATCTCAGCTATCACTGCCATGATAACTAGTAGTTCTGAAATTATCTGGTTCTCCAAACTCCCCTCTTTCCCTTCTTGGGTTATTTGTCATAACTGCCTTTTTCAACCAAGACACTGTTCTAATTAGCAATTATGAAAGTTGTTGCCATGGTTGGTATTACACAGAAGAGTTTTATGATCTAGAATGCTGCAAGAGTTAATATTATTTCTGTGTCCTGCTTTGACAGTTCTGGAATTTAGTTTTTGTGATGTTCCACTTTCACTCCTTAAGGATGCTGAGCTTCAAAATATCCAATGTCCTAATAGTACAAAGGGACATTTATTGCAAAGTTCAATTCTATAAGAACATCTACCACTGTCATGACAGTTCAATTCATGCTGTTGAAATTCTTTTAGAAGCTTGAAAAGAAAATGTGTGACTGGTTGGTCCTTACAAGCTGCTGCAACTATTTAAACAGCATGACAATTCATATCAAACCCTACACATGCCACATTTGACCAAAAACTGTCATTTGAGAAAGTTCCTAGAAGTTTCTAAATAAACCCCATGGTGCACTTGGGTTTTTGATGCTACTTCTGCCACTCACCAGAAGAACCAAGAACAGTATCACCAACCCCTGACAACCTGCTGAAATTCATTAAGATATGTACATATTCGTGTAATTGTATAAATATGGATATGCAGATACACACACACATACAACTATAGTTCTCAGGAAGTCTCGAATACTTTAACAACACAAAGAAAATCAAAAGAATTTATTGTTTTCCATTTTGTTTCTCTGTTGAGAGGCTAATTTCCCATTAAAAGTTTTTTTAATTATCTAGATTAAAACAACTCAAAGAAGCCTTGGCGAACTATTTCGAGCATAATGTGCTTTCCCCATCACTATTAAAAAAGCCCCATAAGTAAGTCCAACGTTATCTGTAAACATACTCCCTACTGTCCAAAATTTCTTTATTGCTCTTCACAACCAGTTATTGGTTACTTTTTTCCTTCTGTAACCTAAAGTACCAACACTAATTAATATTTAATGTCTCATAAAGTAATAAGAAATCCTAATTTTCCAGTCTTTTGACATGTGCCCACATCAACTAGTCAAAAAAAAAATTATTAGGAAAATCAAGAAAATACTATCAAGAAAATCAGGAAAACAAAAAACCAAACTGAAGCAGGCACCAAAAGCAAAAACCACCAAACCATGGCCATTCTCACTCACAAATGACATGGCATCTCCAAGAACAGTGTATACTCACCACAGAACCTTCAGATTACTTTGCACAACCGAAAATCACCAACTCATGAAGAATGTCTGAAACCATTTTCAGATGCCATCCCAAATTCTTGGGCTAGAATATGCTCTCCCCTCAGCAGCATTAATGACTGGGGCCTCACTGTTTTCAGTGAGCAGTCTGAAACCATATCACCTCAGTGTGGAAAGTGCATGAAATAAACATGTCTGGTCTCAACTGAACAAAACCAGACTGCCTGAGAAAGTTCACTGGCAGAGAATCAGAGAGCAGCTTTGGAAAATAAAAATTACATTATGGAGGGAATTTGTAGCAGGTGCCTTCACTTACCAGCTACTCAGTTCCTGCCAGGTCACCATGGCCCAATGAAACAAAGAAGCTACAAGACACCATTCCCTGTGCTTTTTAACTTCACTAGGAATAACACAAGCTGCTACCACCACCACCAAATGCAGGTAAATAGATCAAACTTATGACTTCTCAACAGCAAATGTTTCAATACTGCAAGTTTTCACTGCTGCTAGTCCAAAAAACAACATAGAAGAGGAGACTGGGAAGAAAAGCCTTTGCCAGATCTAGGCTGGAAAAAAAACCTACCCCAGCCTGCAGCCTTAATCAGCAGTAATCACCAGTAACCTCTGGCACGTGAGCTTCGACCACATGAGAAATGAAAATACATGTAACCTGTAACCCTTCACATCTTTTTAAGCTCTGGTATTTTTTCTGCACCATTTCTAGTTCCTAACCATTCTTAAAAATGAAGTTAGGCAGTTTCAGGGAGATAAAAACAACTCTCATACCCACTGAAACTTTACACAAAAAAAAATTCAGTTTTTAATATTGTGAGAAACATTATTCATAAGAAAATGAAAGCGATTGCAGTGAATGTTTTGTTAGTTTAAAAATAAATATGGAATATGAAATAGTAGATGTTTGAGCAAAGGAAATGGGTCAGGTAATGTAACAGTTTCAAGTTAGTCTAAGGCTATGATCAGGCTGTGGTGATTATCAAATTATCATAAAAATATATCATTAACATTCAGGATTTCTCTTTCATATATATTCAATATCATACATTCTAAGAGAAAATTTGATCCATTACTGCTTACTTAGGAGTAAATTACATTACTAGTATTTTATCAACACATTGCCTTACATCATAATCATATATACATATTTCTTTTTCTATTTATTTTAGAACACATTTAAAAATCCCAGATAATAGTCATATCTGCTAAAAGTGAAAAGGAAGCAAATTGTAATTAAAAGCAACAGCAGCAAGAGAAGGAACATACAGCATAAATTTAATCATGATATTTAGAGACAAAACTACTCATTGCAAATCTTTACTACTATGGATTAACAAGGAATAAATATATGTAGATAACAGAAGTAATTACAACATATTTCAGAAGAAAAATTACTTTCCAGAGAACAAAGATAGAATATTTATTATTTGGAGATCTCAGAACAAGGCACAGAAGCACCAGTTCCTCAAAGAGTTTTAAGTAGTTTAATCTGGTAAAATAATCATAGTTTTCAAATTGTCATAGGCATACATAGGAGGGTCAGCAAAAACAAGCAAGCAAGAAACCTCTTCTTTTTGCCTCTCAGGGAGAGAAGTTGGTGGAGCTGAGCTCCTTCAGCTGCTATGGATACAAGTAAAATGACATCTGCACATCTTATCATGGAGAGTTCAACTGGCAGCTTTAACATACACAAGAGTCACTTACAGCAAAGAATAAATGCATTATCTGGTTAAATTTGAATAAAATATGATCCCCTATGATAATTTGTGAACTCTGTTACTCCTCACTGTTAAAACCAACATACAATCACCCACCTCTTTTATTTGGTTTCTGGCTGTGGAGACACTTGTGTATGCAGGGGCCTTTGCAAACACCAGATTGAATAGCAGCTGGGACACCTAACAAGATACAGACAAAAGCTATCATTTATTGATTAAACTCATTTTCATGAACAGTGAGCTTCTATTTGCATGCTATTAATGAGTACTAGAAGCTCTGTAGCCCATGCTACCTGATTATGATACATTTTTTCTGTAATCTGTTCCCTAAGTAAGGTGTTTCCTTATCACATCATTAGACCTGTAAGATTGTGTAGAGGACACCTGCATTGTGCCTGTAGAGCTGAACTCCCCAAAGCCTTCATTGCAGCTTTGCCTCAGAACGGCCACCACAGGAGTGCTGCTGAGCCAAGCCAAAGGGCAGCAGAAACCAAACAATATATTCAGGAATATATTTGAAATATTTGGTAGCACAGCAAATCTAGTTAGTATTTTGAATTCTAGATAAAGTCCTACCCATGGAATTTGTTTTTTCTTCTCTGATTTTTTGACTGGTGAAATACTGAGCAATCCTTTTAATTAGCTCTTTAGCAAAAACAAACAAACAAAAAATGAAAACAAAATCAAAACAAGACCCTACCAATACCTCCCCTTTGCAAAAAAACCCACAAACCTAAGGAAAAAAAAAAAAAAAAAAAAAACAGAAAAACCCTAACCCCCCAAAATACTTCTGTGCTCCCCATATGTGTAGAATGCAATAAAGACTAGATTTACTACATTTTAATTGATCTCTAAAATAATAGTGGTTTACACTGTTTTAGGAAACACACAAAGCTAAGGATAGAAAAGAGTGTTATTTACAAAAAATATTTCTCCCAGTTTTCACAGCTTTTCAATTTCATATAAATCTGTCTCCTAGTACTATTCAAAGCCTGCTGTGTTATATACTGTCTCTCTTCTGTTGAGAAAATAACTGAATTTCACATCTTATACACTATTGTATCCCAGTGAACCAAACTAGAATTTTAAAATAATATGGAATTAATGCCCTATTAAGTGTTTAGAAATCTCTGTCTTTCCAGTTTTCTTTAATGAAGTGACATAGATCAGATCACACATAAACCCATTATTCCTTTTAAGTAACAGAACAACAACCTACCTCCAACCTTTCACTTTAGCAGAGGCTCAGCAGCATCTTTGTGGTATGATAAACACACCCAAATTATGAAAGCTGAAATGTGACTCTGTCATATAAAGAGTGAACATGAAAACAAATGTAGCTCTCAATGATAGAATTATTCAAGAAGGGAAAATAAATTTTGTCTTTTCCACAGGACTCCTTTGTTTTATCGAACCTGTGAGTGGCTCTGCTGAGGGAAGTCTCATCTTGAGGCCACTGTTGGTGGCTCCTACTCAGTGCTCTTAGTAGCACTTGGAGAGAGCACCTCCTGATGGGAGGAATTAACATTAGTGCGTTTTTATTCAGCTGGGAATGTCAGAATTAGAAAAACAGGCTCACAACCATAAAAATGTCACTCCTGTTGCTGCATGGCAGCTGCACTCATTTACTTGATCTCACTGCTTTTTGGCAATAGACTTCTTATGCTACAACTTTCCTTTTCCCTTTTGGGACTTTTATGGCAGGCCAGTATTTTCCCCTGGCATTGACATTTTATTACCAATCCATTATCCATTACCTTCCTGGCACGTGCAGACTTCAGAAAAACCTTGTCTGGGATTTGGCACTCTACCCACTGCCTGATAAATGTTACAAACTTTATTTCTTCTCTTGTGGTGCAAATTGGAAATATATGGCATGCAGTTATGCAAGCATGACATTGTCCTCAGCAAAGCCTGCTGTTCAACACAAAATCCTCCAGAAAGAACTGAAATAATTTAGTGTCTCTAAAAGCACCACTAAAAGAAAGAAGAAAAAAGAAACTCTGGCAGTTTTCCTGGAGATGTTTGATTCCTTGAACACACTAAAAAAGCTTATGTTTTGAAAATAAAACTTCTCATTATAAAATCTTTGAAACTCTGCCTTTAAATAAGTAATGTGTCATCCATTCCTGAGTGGACTGAACTTCAAAACCAAAAAGGTTCCTTTCAAGACAAACCTTGCTGCAACTTTGTCATGAGTATAGAAAAGTAAAAGAAACAAAGGTTAAAAGATAAAAGCACAGAAAATCTGGATTACAGATAGAAGTGTTGCTGTCATCTGACTAGATGGGTATGTGCTCATTGTAGAACATATTTTACTCCCATTAGTTTGCACATTAGATCATTCTGAATGCCAACTAACAAGCATTTTTATGCATGAATAACAGTACAGAAAAACTGAAATTAATTGCAGTAATAAGACCTCTACTTAAAGAAAAAAATAAACCTAATGAGTAAACTGAAAAATCTCTCTGGTGTTAACAAAAAATGTGAAAATGTTACTGTTTAAATATTTTGAAAACTGCCTCTTGCATTTTAAGTGCTCTTTCCTGTAATAAGTGTGCCACACTTTCTTTCCTTATCAATTACCATATTCTATTACTTTATGTAGACTTATACTGGAGAAGAGAACACAAAATGAAATAGTCCAAGGTTAGCCACCAACTGTGATTAAAACTGTTACCAGTAAACTAACAGCAGTGCATCTGTGAATAAGGCAGTGAAAAAGCTATCCTCTCTGACTTAAAACTTGCATTCATGTTACAAGATTTTTGTCTTGAGTTATGTAATTAAAAAGAAATTTAAAAAAAAAATTTTTAAAAGTTTATTCTATTTAGTCTGTTGAAACCAGTTGGGGAGATTTTTTTTCCTTTATCTCTTGTAACTCTGGGGGGGGAGGGAGGTGGATCCCTTCTGTTAATGGGCCAGCTGTTAAAACCAGGAAAGCAATGTTCCTTATTTCTTCCACTACCCATCCTCCCTCCAGGGGGATATCTGCTGTTAATGAGCCATTAAGGATCACCACATGACTGGTAAAATTAGATCCTTCCATTGTGAGATACTTCACCCAGTGGGAGGAGCCAAGCATTCCTACCTGGATAAAATCTGAGATTCAGAACAGCAGAGCATCCTCTTTTCCACTGGATTCTCAGAGGAAGACCGGACTCATCTCACCGCCATTACAGGATCATCTCTACTCCAACAGAGCCACATCTGTCACACCAAGAGGATTTGTTTGGACTGCTTCCAACACCCTGACAACAGGGTGTCAGGTCATATCTCTGACTCAGTCAGGGTTTTCTAGAACTTTTGTTTGTTTGCTTGCTTGTCTTTTTATATTACTGCATGTGCATTTTTAATATTCCTAGTAAAGGACTGTTACGCCTATTCGCTTATTTATGCGTGAAAGTTCCTAATTGCAAAATTGTAATAATTTGGAGGGAGGGGTTGTTACATTCTCCATTCCAAGGGAAACTCCAGTTTTCCCTGACAGATACCTGTCTTTCCAAACCAACAATTTGAAGCATAAGTACTCTGGAGAAAAAATACTTTGGCTCCCTGTGATCCAAAATGGCAGTATTTTTCTAACATAATATTTGCTCCCTACCTCATCACATATTTGAAATTCTCATATTCTGATGTTGCTGGTGTGAATTACCCCAACAGACTTTGTAATCATCTGTTCTTTGGACGTCTTAGGATGCTCTGAAAGCATAGTCACCACTGGTACCTCCATAAAAAGGCTTGGGATGGAACCAGATTTAGGATAGGATTTGATTCTTATTTTACACAAAAATTCAGTGGTTTCGTGCTCACCCAACAATTTCTGACACTCCTATGCTCAAACTAAAACAGTCATTGAAAGGTGGCAGGAGACAGACATGTACAGACAGAAACACCCACACCATCAAATATGAGAAAGTGGTTCTTTAGATTCATAATCATAACACTTAATAATGTCAAAGAAAAGAGAGGTTTAAGTGACTCCTGAAAATGAACATTTATTTCTACAAAATCTAGCAATTCCAGTCTGAGAGACTGGGAAATAATGCTCCCAGACTGCCCACTTTAACTGACATTTCTTAAAACATGACAGAAATAACTTTAAGCTCTTCTAAGCCATTGCAAATCAAACAGAAGGTAATTGAAACAACATCACTTTCATTCTATTATATATCTCCACTGCTGAACTTTTGTGAAAAAGAATCTGTTCACCTAAGTGTATAGCTTCAAAGCACTGTAATAGATATTCCTATTTCCTTCAAAGTCAACAGCTACACACCAAGCAACCAGGGTACAGAAATCTTTTCTTACTTCCAGTTTAGCTACTAGGCTACCTCCCTTCAACTTACTGGTTGGTACAAACATCGTTTTGAGGCACTTAACTTTACTTAATCTGAGTTGCTAGGGTTTTTTTTTTAAATAACAAATACATATAGAAAGGAATATATTTATAAAAAATCTTGTACCCTAAGAAAAATGCTACACAGGCAAGACCCTCGCAAGATTCTTAGGGAGATGATACTCCAATCTGAAGTATTCTGCTTCACCCTTGAACAACGATACACTCACTTTGTATCTCTGACATTCTGAGCAGGGAATCTTTCCTCTCCCTAAGCATGCATATGCATCCCTGATAATCAGCAGAGCTCTAACAGCTCTAGAATGCTGTAGCATGGCACGTGCTCTGTGATTTGGAGCATGGTACCTCTCCTCCTAAGACATATCTATATTTATCTGATTAAATACTAACTCACTAGATGTTTAACTTTCTAAGTAAAGGTGAGTTCTTTGGTCATTCTATGGATATCTCATACTCTATGACAGTTATAGGGGCAGAGTATGACTCATTATGCAGATTATTTGAACAAAACTATTTGATTACAAAGCTAAAAAAAAATAAGCAACATTAGCAGACTTAAAGGAAAAAAAATCACCAGTATACCAGTTGTATTTCTGAGATTTATTAGAGGAAACAACAGGGAAGTGGCTATCAGGCAGGTGGATCATTTCACTGGGATTAAAAGCAAGATAGTAAATTCACAAGTACATAAATCATTTAAGTAGCTGCCAAACATTCTGGCATAAGAAATAGGAATTTCTAAGCAAATCTGAAAAGAGGCACTCCATTAAAAAGCAAGAAGAAATCAGGAAAGTACTATCCTAATACAGCAAGTTTAGACTCTCTAGCACCACAGATTCAGATGTTCTCACTATTTCAGCCACTCCAGATATTCATCAGGGGAATAAACTCAATGTTGTGAATGCAATTGTGACTAAATCTTGCAGAATGACAGCATCATTAAAAAAAGTAACAAAATAAATATATTTTGTAAAATTTTTGCATGAATATTAACAGTCCAGTGGCAACTTTTTAACAGTAATGGAGTATGTCATTCTGGGAGCTGTTACTCACTGCCTGCAGCTAACATTGCTCAGGTAAATGGCAGCCAACTTCCTCAGGACTCTGGAATGCTTCTGGTTGGATCCCATAGACTTAGGCACATTCAGGTTTCTCAGCTGATCATGAACCTGATCTTTTCATACAGTGGGAGGGACATTGCTCCCCCATCCTGCCATCTGTCCATTCGGAAGGTGTGGGAAGAGAAGCTGTCATTGAGGACTCAGTCAAAGATGTTGAACACCTCAACCTTCTCCATTTTTACTACTTTGCCAGTATCATTTATCAGGAGGGCACACCTTCTCTGACCTTCTTCTTCTGGTTTACATAGCTGTGGAATCACTTCTTGCTATTGTTTGCCAAGTACAGAACCATACATTAACTCCATGCCCTTCCCAGGTCACCTGTCCACTGCTTGTGCATTTGGTTCTTTCCCTTCAATCTGACCAGCTGTTCCCTTCTCAGCCATTCCTGTCTCTTACCTTCCTTGCCCAATTTCTTGGTCCTGGAAATTGTGAGTTCTTGCACTTTATGGAAGATTACCTTAAATATCTGCCAGCTCCATTTCAATCCCTTTTCCCTGAAAGCAGTCTCTCAGGGGATCCAATTAACTATCTCCTTAAAAAGCTAAAAGTTTACTTTCCTAAAGTTCAGGTGCCAAACTTTAATCCTTACCTGACTCATATCCTTTAGGACTGAAAACTCCACAGACTCCACCAGGCTGCCTCCAATCCTGAAATCCCTGATTTGCTTCTTTATGTTGGTGACCATCAGATTCAGCATTGCTTCCCCTCTGGCAGAAGTGTCCCTCTAGATAATTCCTGGACTTCTGATAGAAGTCTTAAGGATTTATTTTTCAATAATTTGTCTTCTGCATTAGAGAACTGTAAAAGATTGAATAAATGTAAGAATTCAAGAAAGAATATTTAAAAGCCCAGATACAAGGGCTTTGAAACTTTGGGAGATATATTTTGTTCTGCAGCATGAATATTACTGTAAGATAACATAAAAATATGTGCCAATTTTTGCTTTAATTTAACTCAATATAAATCAGTATTTAATATTTAAAAAAATCAGTATATTTCTTAATTTATACACATTCAGCCATAAAGAAAAGACCTCCCATATATTTAGCATATGTTTTCATATCATTATGGAAGAAATATTCAAATGTCTCTTTGCCAGATAAGCACTTTATTAGGAGAAATATGCTTTATAATTGGACATAGGCATTGTATTTTTAAGTATTTTAAGTCTTTCAAGAAGAAACTACACTCATCAGTTATCATAGATATATAGGATATTACTGGCAGCAGTGGCATGTCCTAAGTGTCCTTGTTAAAGAAGGAAATTTATACACTCTGATGGGTCAAACTTGATGACATGTCACTCACCTGAAAAACTGTCAGCAAGACATAACTGTCAGCAAGACATAACTGAAAGCAATTATTTCACTTAAGTAGCGAGCCTGGTGAGAGAAACCTTACATCTATTTTCCTTAGCAGGATTATTTTTAAAAGGTGAACATGGACAAAGAATTATGGCATTAAAACAACAGAGTATATTTTAGAAAAATGGTCAAGATGAACAAGAGAAGTGGTAATTAATTTCTATCCTGTTAAGAGAGACATTAAAGTCACGTATGTGTGCTTCCATTGATCCTTAAAACAACTCATCTAATCCCACACCAGCAATATTGAATCATTCAAATAATGTACTAATCTATCGGAAGTTTCAGTGGACCATCTCATCTGAAACCTTGATTTAGTTGATGAAAATAATAGGGGGTGGGGGGAAGAGGAGATGCAAATACCAGTGGAATGCAACAGTCTAGGGAAAGAACAGCTTTTCTGAGTCACAGAAAATGTGCATCTATTCCTGTATCTTCAACCCCCAGCTAAGGCATAAGGAAGGTGTGAGTATATAGAAAACACTTTATTGGCACATCCATCCAGTTCCTGAAGAATTTCACTAAGCCAGAAAGACTACTTAATTACAGAGTAATCTTCAAGAAATATTTTTAGACTGTCTAGTCTAAACAAGTCTAAATTGGCAATCATATCGCTGATGCACATTTTGGTTTACTTTCAGTTAACTTTGCAATATTTATTTTCAAATTTTTTACACAGTTATAAAAGCCACCACATTAACTGGAAATCTGATTAAGCAGAGGAAACCAGCATATCATGATCTGGTTGAAGGGTCTAGGATTACTAAAAATAAAAACATTAAAACACAAAGACAGGTGTTGGTATTATGGGTGTACACAAAGTGGAGCCCAAATGTCCTAGCTTATTTTAGGTTCAGTGAATTTGCAAAAGATCACACACTTACCTGAACACTGATTTGGTGTTTGAGCTTACTCCTAAATTCCACTCCCATTACTTTAATGGAAGTTCATTTTTATTTCCCTAAATTGATTAACAAATCCCCTACGATTTTAATTAAATTAATGTAGTATATGTTATTAGTCCATGTCTTTGTTATTTTTCCAGGGTAGAACTAAGAGGTGGTGAAGGTTAATATCCCATTATGCTGGGCATAGTGAAAAAACATGCATGGTCCCTGAACTTACAGGCTTCACTATTATAATGGAATACAATTCAAGCGACAGAAAAAAGGCAGAAAGTACTTACAAGGACATGAGTCACACCAAAGGACTGCCTAGTTCATATTTTGCTCCTGACAGTGATCAAGAGTGAAGGTCTGGGAAGAGCAGAAGTACACACAATACTTCCCCTGAGTTTTCTCCCAGCCGTTAATCATGGAAGTCAGAGTTCCTGTGTTTCTAAATACTCTGATTACTGTAGAAACAGAACAAAGATAAGCTCAAAATCCCAATGTTTTCAAATCCCCAAGCTAAAATGTAGTCTTTGGAACATTTATGTGGATACTCAAAAGCATTTCCATATACTTCGTCAAAGCCTTTGGCAAGCATTGATTTAAAGTATCAATTCAGTTTTTTCCAAACAGAAGCACATTGCAGTCATTGTTGACATAGGATTGTAATATCACATGTTATTCAGACTAAAGTTCAGGTGTTGGTTAATGAAATTATTCACAGTCATACAATGTTTTAGGTTTGTCACAGACCTTCTAAAGCCCATCTAGTTCAACCCCCCCTGCAGTGATCAGGACATCTTCAACCAGATCAGAGCCCAGAGCCATGGACACATGACCTTGAATGTTTCCTCTTTTATTTTGGCATAAGGCCTTTTCCCTGGGTCCTCTCACTACATGCCCTTGTAAAAAGTCAATCTTCAGCTCTCTTGTAGGCCCTTTAGGTATTCAAAAGTGCCCTAAGGTCACCCTGGTGCCTTCCCTTCTCCAGGTTGAACAATCCCAACTCCCTCAGCCTGTCTCCATAAGAGAGGTGCTCATCATTCCTGATCATCTTTTTTTGTTTTGTTTCTACAGGTCTTTCTCATACACACCCTTAGGAAACTGAATTTATGTAGATAACTATTTCAAAACTATTTAAAGGGCTTAACCATCTAATTAATTTAGATACTTTTGCAAATCTTATTACTCAGAAGAAACAATAATATGCAAATTAAGAGGTTTTTTAGATAAGAGTAGCGGGACCTTGAGGTAACAATGAAAATGTATTACATTTTTGACAAATCCAAAGGAAATCAGAAAAAGTCACCACTATACAACTTCAGTGTTCAGATATATTTTATAGCCTTTTATCTGGAATGCTTAAAGAACTTCAAAGGGTCCTTTTGTACCTTGATATAGATTAGCAAAGCACCTTATCTGTGATTATCAATCTAGCATCATTCATTTCAGATATTCCAGTAAGATCTGAAAATTGCAAGAGAAAAAATATTACTTATAGAGCTTGTGGCTGCATCTGAGACTGCACAGGTTTGTACAGCTTTCCAGAAGTACCCTATGGCATAGCAAATTGATTTCCACATGTTCCTTAATATCCTCTACTGTTCATCAAGGCCACAAGAAAATACTGCCTATAGCTGGAAGTTAGAACAGATGTAGCATACTAATCTGGAAATCACTAGTTTCTGATTATTAGTTTTAACAAATTTCTTTCTCACTCCTAAATTTTACTTGTTCTTAGATTGTAAGTCTTGGAATATAGCTTGGTTGAACCTTGAGATCAAATTGAAAGGGCTGAGGATGTCAGAAATTAAAACAGATATAATGTGTGCTGCAAAAGAAAAAATCCCAGACATAAATAACACTTCTTTCTTCTCAAAAAATCACTTTTTTTTTCTATTGCTGCTGGCAACCAGAGTACATATTCCCTTGCTCCCTTCAGAAACCCCCTCTCCTCTGTTATATACCTCAGGAATATGGTAAATGGGTAACAAATAAATCAGTATTAGGTTCAGCTATAAAAAAAGCCATTTAATTCACAAATGCAGAGGCTAGTCAGTTTGACATATGATATTTTTTGCTTTTAGGATGCAGATTCAAAGCTACTGTTTCTCTGTGTATGTGCATGTGTAAGTATACGTGTAAGTGCCTGTTCCCTGTCCAGTGAGCAAACGTGCATTGACTTGGCAAGTGCAAAGAGGGTTCCTAATGATTCAACTCCCTTGAGAAATAAATATACTGCTTCATAGCTCAGCTGTCTCTTGGCAGATTTCTCCATAAATCTGTGGAAATCAGAGGACAGCATCATGAGACGACATCAGCAGGGAGAAAGGGCTGTTGTGTGGTCACATTGTAAAGCAGAGGAAAAGTGAGATGTGTTAGGCATGAGCAGCTGTGAAGAGGCAGTAAGATGCAAGCAATCAGTGCCACTTCCATGGACTCATCCTCCAGACTTACCCATATGTTGCACAGGTCATTGCTAGTCTGATTTTTTCAGCCTTACACAGATGAATGCATTAATATCTTATGAGAACTTTGCATAAACTGTGGTTCAAATTTCATTGAAACTGATATCTGACAAGCATAATATTTTACTGGTGCTGAAGGCTCTGATAACTTATATTTTTCAAACCAGAATTTATATGCATCACAGACATATATTATCTCAGAGAAAAACTAGGTTTTCTGTTTTAATCAGTACTAAAACAATGTTATAAATACAATCAGAAATATTTATGACTCATCATTAAAAAGTTTCTTCTTTGGTCTTTAAAAGTTAGCCAAGGTATCTGGATTTACTTTGTAAGATTTACAAGTCACAAAAATTATAAAATATTAAGAACTTACTTCCAACTTATTGTTTGAAAGAAGAGACAAGGTTACTGTACAAGAAAGACAAAGCATTTCTTATGAACGTCAGGCAATTGGGTTGCAGGTTAGTGCTAAATTGAAGCTTCAAAACCAATCTAAATTTCACAAGTCCATAGCCTTGTAATCTCCTGCTTTATTGTCCATCATTCTATTTCTGTCTTTAAAGTTCCAAGACAGCTAGTTCATTTGGCATTATTTCCCAAGGCACAAATCAAGATTTAGTCCAAACTTGTCAAAGCAGAAATTTTTAAGACAACAATTTTCCCCTACAGATATCCAGAATTATGAAAAATATACTCTAACTTTTCACAAATGACAGTTGAGAAAAAATACAGTTCTGTTTCTGCCATAGTTTGCTCTGCTGTCAATCATTGCCTGAGTACACCCCATACATATCCATGTGTGCTTCCTAAATAGCTTTGGAACTCACAGTCTGATTTCAGTGGAAATGAAACAAAAGGACATTGATCTCAAAGATTGTTATGTTTCCATACATTCTATAGAAATATAAAACTGAGGGTTGAAATCAGATCCTGTAAGTTTGTGGCTGAAGGAAAAGCTGCAGAAGGAGTGCACATTTTTTATGATACCCAAGAATCTGTATGCCAGCACTTTTGAATATTCAGTCGTAATAAAAGCCACAGGGTTTTTTCATACCTTAGCCATCAAGGCCAAACAACCACAAGGCACCAGTCCATAGGAAATGGGGCTTCATTCATGCTGCAGCTCTACATGCCACTTGTTAGGTGTATTAATTTTTCATTAGTCAAACTTGGATTTATAGTCGGGACTGGGACTGGAGCCAGTATGTAAGAAATCCTAGCCTCCATTATTAACACAGCAAAGTGCTGTGCATCTGTCTGGGATTTCTGACAGCTGAGCTCCAGCCAAAGTGTCATGATGAATGGACATTGTGGCCAGTATCTGCACAGTTCAGTCTCATGCTTTGGATTTACTGTAGGTGTTTTGTGTAATTACGCCATAGAGGAGCACACCTCTCCTTATCTAGCAGCTAAGATCAGTGGGGATAGAAGTAGTTTAAGCAAGTTCAGGTAATGAAAATGATCCCTCATTTTCAGTGTTGCAGTTTCAGATTGACATGCAGATAAGAGAGAACATCATCCTCCACCCGTTTGGAAACTACTTGGAATGGATGGAATAAAGGGCCATTTTGAAGGTATGTTCATTGGAAGGAGCAGACTTCATAAGCAGAGGATGGTGGAGAACACATGTAAAATTATCCCATTCTACATAGTGCTGCGAAAACAATGAGGTAACAGTGAGTTCTCAGCTGGCTAGATTAGGCTGTGTGAATGTGAAGCACTAAGGTAGCTGGAATTTAATTGAATGTTACATAGGTGTCTCTGCCCAGTCTTTCCCTGGCTTTTGCAGACTAACACAACCAAAGGGAGCTCAGACCTGCCTCTATGTGCCAGTGCAGGCATGTCCTCCTTCACATATTTGTAGTGTGATTTTAGGCAAGCTATATTCAGTAGAAATAGGTGGGTCTGGAAAAAGGTTAGAACTTGTCTGGAATTTCTGGTGAAACATCATGAAATTCTAATTCTTCAAAACACAGCCTTTTCATGGAAGCATACTGATTTTGAAAGGAAAATCACAGGAGGATAATTCAGATTGAGAGGCAAGTGTATGGCCAAAGGTGAAGAACTAAAAACCTAGATAATAATGAAATCAATTAACAGCAGTTTTCATCTGGGGGTTAGGTAGCCAGGTTCAGAAATCTTGGGGTTGTAATCAGACATAGCAGAGATATAAGAGCCAAATGAAAGTTAGGAAAGCAGTAAATGTCATATTGGACTTTTGCAACACTTTAGTATTACATCAAAATATGTGTAATAGCCCTGCTTAGGCTAGGCAGGGTTTGGAAAGTCAATTTGCAAATATATGAATTCATATATCAACTTTACTACAAAGATATATAAGGTTTTAGCATTTTTTAAAGCTACTGCAGCTCTGACCTCTACTGCGAGAAACTGTTCAAGACAGCCCTTCTTTCAGGTGACATATTCAAGTACCTTTGATTTTCATGAGTTGTTGGACAATAAGAATATTTTTTATGGGCATGCTCATGCAAAATATACATCTAGCCTACATTATGATCAGAATCCTATTCTCCACAGTTATAATATAAAAATTATTAAAATCCCCCAACCAAATCAACAACAACAACAACAACAAAAAAAAAAAATTAAAGTATTTACATATGAAGTGTAAAGAAAAAAAGTTCTAAATTTATGAACTGCTCCAAATGTATTCATGTCTTCCAACTCTCAACTACATCTTTTAGTGGTAGCTTCCTACCTAATTTACAACATTCCTCTATTAATAATGCGATTGATATTTCAGTAAAGTTATCAACATTTAACTTGTATCAATGAGCAGACTGATTGAAAACAGATGTCATATCTATGGGCCTAAAAACTCACAAAATATTTTTCTCTAGGCTAACTTTATACAACTCTAGATAATGTCCAGCATTCTAGTGTGAGATATTTAGTTCTTTTGTTTCTAAAGCACTGGTGGTGCTCCTAGGAACTCATGTGCAGCAATACACTAACATAGATAAGAACAAATATATAAATGCAACATTAAGAAACAGGATTTTTGAAATTAAATAAAGAAGAAAGAATTCATTATATCCTTTGTTTCTTTAGCAGTCCTGATGTTTTTGTTAATATGCCTTTACATTTAATATTTTCATTCTGAAGTATTTTTAGATTGTCATGTTTCTAGCTCTTGACCTTATTACCTCTTTAAATTAACCTGGACATGCTAAATTCATAATAACAAATCAGGTAGAAATAACAGGTAAGGTATACAGGCTAAAAAGTACATACACATTCATTAGCAAGCTTCAGATTTCTGAGCCCTACTTATTGTACAGTATCATAAAATTTTCAAGAAATTTAGGAAGGGAAATAATGTAGATTCAGGAAATTCAGGACACAAATATGAAGCATGAAATGTCTGGGGATGGCCTGAACAATATCAATAAGTTGCTTTTAATCAGAAAAAAAAGCTGATTACATTTTGCTTAGAGTTAAGCACAAGCCTAAAGACTTTACTGTAAAAACTGAACACAATATAGAGCTTTCTCAGATATTTGTCAAAGAAGAGAAAGCTACTGCAGCAAGTTTCTGTCCAGAATTATCCTGGAAGGGTTCCTGACAAGATTTACCACTCTACATGCAAAGGTAGAAAACCAGCGATCTACAGATCTACTCTAGCCTCAATGCGTTTGTTGAATTGAGTTCCCAGGAGGGAAAAAACAATCTTTGGTGCCTATTTTTAAATTTTAGCCCAAATGACCTAGAACTAGACACAAGAGTATGTCTTGGGGAAAAGGAATACATCAAAGCACAAACATACCTCTGTGTGTGTACTGAAGTCTTTGTTCTTCATTTTAAAACTGATCCTACTTACAACGAACATTTAAATATTTTCCTTGAATTTGTAAAAAAAAAAAATTATAAGAAAAATAATTTTCTTAAAATATAAGTCAACTCTTCAATAATTCCTTGATTTGGAGAACCAAATATTAACCATAATAAGCAATGTATGATGGTATAATGGCACCAACCACAGGAAAGCATAAAAAATATTATATTATATTTTCATATTTTATATTCCTTTAATCCTTTAATTTCTGCTGCAATTTACTGTTCCACTAAAACCCTGTATAAATGAGGTTCAGCCTTATAACTCTTTTTAAAAGTACATGCTGGTAATTTTATAGTGTCCAATAAAACTGTATGAAATCTTAAATGTCCATTATATAATATATATATATATAATCATATATAATAGTTTCTTTTTTTTGCTGTCACAGCACACTGAAAGTAGATTTTTTTCGCAGAGAGAGATCAATTCAAATTACAGAGGTCAACTTGAAATTTTCTGATAAAATATTCTATATTGGAATAGTGTGCTGCTATTAATTTTCAGATCATTGAAAGCAAATCGGAAAATATTAATAAGGCCTTTCCCTAAAGCTGGAGCCAAAAATACTTTGGCCAATTTAATTAACTACTGTGTACATTGGTTCTATTGCTTCAACTTCAGCTGAACCCTTTAAGAGCCCTTTGCCAGGTGGCTAATGGCAAAAAAAAGGGCCAGATACAACACATCAAGGGCCCCTCACAATAAATAAATAAACCTAGCTGATATTCATGCTAAAACCCCAGGCTGACGTTCAGCACCAGCATTTTGTCTGTCCTTTCCCTTTGCTCACTGGCAGATGAAGACAACCTCCCACCCCTCAAGTCTGGCTGAAACCCTTCCTGGGTTCTCAGTGTTCCTAGAGGAACTGTGAGGAGGCAGCCTATGAAAATGAAAACTACTACTGCAATTTGGCCTGTCCATTAATACAAGGAGTGATTTCAACAAAACAGCTTGCATGAGTATATGAAAATGGAGTAACCAATATTATAATAGGCTACTGCAGATTGACCAACACTTTCCACTGGTGAGCTTCATCTTTTACCATTTAAAAATTACATCATTACACTTAACCAATCATCTTAATCAAACGTACATATCAAAGCAGAACAGGACATTGTATCAATAAAACTATGGAAATGCTGATGAGTAACATTTTCCTCTCGTGTTTTTGACTCAAAGTACTGTATTGATTTTTTAGGAATGCTTTCAGTCTTTCGTTTTGCCCTGTTGTTTCTCAAAAGAAATAGAAAATGTTACATTTGTCTGTCTTCTGTCAAAGTATGATTACTCACAATGGTAATTTTTTCCCAGTGTATTTGAACTTACTTCAGTGAGAGCGCTCCTTCCAGGAGAAATCCCCCCATTGCCCAGACTCCTCCACTTCACAGTGCCTTAACATATTTCAGTTGAATCTTAATGTTCTTACTTATTTTATTTCTGTTTGTATTAACATAAATGCAGTGCTCATGCTCTGTTCCTTTTTCATAATTTCACCTCTCGTGCACACATTACCATAATGTGTACAAGTACTGTTCAGGAAAGCTATGTTTTTCTATCATTTTGCTGATTTCCTAAATCACCACCTATATTTCTGATATGGGTCCAGATGTATTTGCATTTAAATATATACTGCAATACAAAGATATGTTGTGTGTGTGAAAGAGAGAAAATGTGCCTGAGAGATCTGTTCTTCCAGTTATATGCTGATTTTTGCTTGGCAGAAGTCCCTGGAAATAACCACATTTCCATCACTGGTAATAGCCTAAATTTGCTTTAAGAAATGGAACATTATTAGCAGTCAAAAATAGGTGGTAGACAACAACCTTAAACAAAAATAACTACATTTTAATAGGAAACATTTAATACATTTAAGAATACATTTAACTCAGACCATTGATATTCAGAATCGAAAGTCCACATCATTAAATAAATTCTTGGTCAGGGTTTTTCAGGTGAATCCAACCTGCTGCCTTCTCTTTCCAAGGAGAGCCGCTCTCCAACCCCCTGCCAACTCAGCTTTTAGGTGCTCATATGCCTTAGCATCACAGTCCTTCCTGATATTTCCAGTTTGATACCTTCTTCCCACATGCGACCTTTAACAGCTAATAAGATATGCTCAGCCACAAGGCATGGCTTGATTTACTCATGCTTTAGCTGCTAAATACACATGCCTGCTGCAACTGGCAGCTTTGTAGCAGTGGAAGAGCACAGAGTATATAGGAAAGGGAAGTATCTCTTTCAGGGTAGTGTAAGGCACATGCATGTCCACAACAGCAGTCACAACCAGGCTCCAGCTCCAGCAGCAACCAGCACTGCAGCATGTTCCACTTCCTGTCATGCTGCACCCCCATGTATCCAGACTATTTTCAAGCTGTCTTAGATGGGAGTGTAATTCACTGGCCAGTCACTGCTTTGAAGGCATACTTTATTTCATACTGGGTTAGTGGCAGTTGCTCATCATCACTTTTCACTTGTGTCTTTCCAAATTAGCATCCTTTGTCATCCTTTTTCTCCTCTTTAGAGACACATAACAAACTGTACAGCCTTAATTTTGGCTTTTATTCAAAATTTCAACAGGCAAAAATGAAGAGGGGAAAAAAGCTGCCAGTTCACATCATGTTGAAACAGTTCAAGAGAAACACAAGGTGGTCACAGCCCACCTACTCAACTGTGCATTGTGCACCTTTTGTAGTTTCTCTCTTTAGAGGGCCTCTAGCAGCAGACAGCAGAGCACCTCAAAAAGCAAAACATGACTTTCAAGTAAATTGCAGAAGAGGGCCTTATTCCTTCCATGTGAAAAAGTCATATTGTGTGGCTCTACGCAGATATTTACTATATGTAATATGCTAAGTAGAAAAGTTATGCTGTATTAACAGTTGAATAATATAGTGAATGTAGTTTTGTAATCAACAATAAGTTCTAGTAATTAAAATAGAAGCTGTGTGTGGGTGATATTCTTTTAGCTCAAGAAAGAAAGAAGAAATTCTTCACAGAGATAACAGTTTGCAAGAACTCCTAAATCTTCTAGTGAAGAAGAATTTATGTCTTCCTTATCAACAAAAAATAAACCTTTTTCAACGACCAACAGACTTACCGGCGCCTAAGAATTAACAGAAAGCTTTTGTGACAAGAACCGGCTAAAATTACTTGTTTTAAATAAAATATGCATAATCATGAAGACAGTCCTCAAAAGAAAGAGATTTCTCCCTCGTTTTCGCCTTCCCCTGACTGGCCTTTGTCTGGGACAGAAGAGGGCCGCAGCCTGGGCTGCCTTTCTTTGTTTTTTATTGTCTCATGATTTGTCTTAACTCTGAAAATTTGTTTAACTTTTATTATTATTAAATTTGTATTACTATTTTTTTATAACCAATTTTTATTCCTTGTTAAACTTTCATAAATTCTAAAAGGCGAGTGATTGGCGTTTATTACATTCCATGTGCACCACTCAGAGTTTTACCTGGTTTCTGCAGGATTGAGCATTGGCTCCTGGGATCCCAGTGCTCCTCAGTAGCTGCTGTAGCACAGTGAGTTGGGATGGGTATTTTGTTGAACTGTGACAGCTGATTATGCTGATGCTTCTGACAAACACTGAGGCTCCTGGGCTGACACCAACAGCATGGGGAACCAGGTAAGAAGTTGGACTTCTTTTTTAACCAGTGCTCTTAGAGGTCCCTGCCCATATCTCAGGAGGAGTCCTATAAACACAATGCTTTGCTTCTATTTTGAAAAGCAGAACTAACATGATGTGTTCACAACTCAGATATTCTCACCAGGTAATGCTTCCTTCTGATGTATATTTCAAATTCCAATCCTCTGCTGCAGTAAAAACTTAGGGTTTAATGTAGAGAAATCATTAACTCTTACACTTTTGAGATAGAATAAATAGTCCGCCTGTCCCCTCAGAAGAAACGTCTCTTAACAAATGCAGCCATAAAAACATGTATCAAAATGAAAATTTCTTTATTCATGATTTGTTCAAATTGCTTTCAAGTTCTAGTTTTCTTATTAGATTTTGCTTTTCTGGAAGAAAATATACTATTATATGTAGCTGCTTGGATCTTTTTCTAAATGCTTATTTCTTTACAAAAAAACACTTTTTATATTTTACACACAGAAGTTTCACAATACCCAATTTCTAAACATTTAGAAACTTCAAAGAATCACTGCTATTTTTATGCCTACTTTGATATTAATTTTACTCTTTTTTTCCTAATACTTATTAATGTGTGAAATATGAGTACTGAAAGAAGAGAACTTCTGTTTATTCTTCCAAAGCAGCACAAGCTGTTTTCCTCATTTTTACTGTGAACTGCTTTGAACATCATTTCCACTGAGTATGCCAATTTTTCATATTTTGTGAGCCAAGGCCTCCTAATTTCATAGCCAGCTTGCATCACCATGCAAGTTCAATTTCTATTTTATACCTTAAGGCTTACAATGATGAAATCTGACCCAGTTACCTTAGGGCTAAAAGCAGAACTGTTTTGATCAGTGATCACTGTCAGCTTTAGCACACACATTTTCTTTAATCCTTCTTAGTGTGCTGGAGCCATTAGGATTGTTTTTGCTGGGCTTTGGACTGGAAACCATCCTTAATTTAATCATAAACGTTTGCTCACATCAACCAAATTTTTGGGTCTGTTAAAGTTTCATTAAACATGTTATGTGTTCAGCCATGCTTAGAGACTTAGGTGACTGACATTCACAGAGAAATTATTCATGGCAGCTAATTTTTTGTCAAGGTCCTCAAAAAATATACCTTTGAATATGTGAAATGCAAGGTATTTATTTCAAACAGAAATAAGCCAAGTGACAATACTGCAGGAAATAAAAAAAATAGTGGAAAATAGAGAAATAATCTCTCATTCCCCATTTATCCACCTCCCCTACTGCATTCCTCATGCTCTCAAATACATGACTATATAATAAGGAGAAATGTGATCAGTCTTTGTTTTTAATGAAGAAAAAGAAACCAGAAATATACTTGGAGTTTAATCTGTGCTAGCAGCATTTTTAACAAAGCTCTTTCATCCTGACCTAATATATTATAAATCAACACTTTCAGCAATTTTTGATAAACATTTGAGTGGTTTAGTAATGCAAAGCAAAATATTTTCAGGATCTTAGTAAGATCATCAAGCTAATTCCTGCAATGAGGATTTTATTTGACTTAAATGGGAGATCAGCTCACACCACAGAGATCTAATTTCATCAAACTTCAATTCCATATTCAGCAGGTTGAGAGATTCAAATACTTACTAATCAAGAACCCTGACATAGGGCTAATTACTTTTTAGTATTTCTTAACTTTTTAAGGTGTCCATTGTGTTTACAAGGACTACATTATTAGTCACTTCAAAATAGGTGTGTTCCATAAAGGGACAATGCTCCATTATTATCTTACCAGCTACTGAACATGGCTTTTTTGTAGGCAGAGTTAACCTTTATTTAAGTGAGTCCATGCAGAATCTCCACACTGCACAAGGATGGCAGTGGATTGGTCTAACAGAACTGAAGCCAAGTACATTTCTCATGTTTGAAGTGCACATACCATAGCTTTTGTTCTGCCACAGTAGAAAGGAGTGTTGAAGAAAGTCTTAAAACAAAAGCACAAATGCAAGTATGAAATGGATCTCTTTCTCCAATGGCCTATGAAATTAGCAGAGAAGATAAACAAGTTTTTCTAAAAGGGAGATACTCAGGGTGCTACAGTAGCGTAAACATGAGTCTTAGTTCAGGAATTGCTGTCTTCCAGTGATTCCTACCATCTCACACTTTACAAGTCACATTTCTCCAAATCTACTCCTTAGCAACATTTGCCTGTATGCATAGGTAGTTTACTCAAGAAAGCTGTAAAAAGTAAATTCACATCGGATCATCCTTTCTTCACCTGTCATCCCTTATTTCTGTCCTTTTTGATATCTAATCACCTTCTGACTTCCTACTCCTTAACAGGCCTTCACCTGCAGAGTACAGCATGTCATTTCACAATAACTGCCTGGGTTTGTTACATACTTAACTCTTTCTATTGCTCCAAGACTGTCTCAAGTGTATAATACAGAAGAAGAACACATGCTGGAACCTACACCAGCTCTACACATTGTAGAGTGCTATTTTATAGTACTCCTATATAAGAATTTATCTTGACATTGAGGCAAGACAGCCTTACACACACATGCATAAGAATACACACACTATATGCTATTGGTGACTGTATTTAAGTATCTATACAGATGCAGATAGAAAAGTCAGGTGGATGTAGATCAAGTGGTCACAGGATTAGCCTACACACTGAAGATAAAAAGGACTGTTCTCTACCATTTTGCAGCTTTCACCAATAAAAGCCTCTCTGTCTTGAAGGGAGTTAGCAATGAATCGTAGCATCACAGTGTGCTGTAACTAATGCCCTATTTTCGAAGGCAAAGGTTCATTAGGGAAAAGGAATATAACTGTGTCGATCAGGGAAGAGGGAGGAGAAAGAGAGAGAAGAGAAGGCAATGTCTGGAAAAATAGAAGGAATGTTGGCTGGGTAAGAAATGCAAGAGGAAGGGAGAAAAGGTTTAACAGAAAGGTAAAGGTACAAATGCTTTGAGGTGAACTATTGTGGAAAACAACAGCAAGAGGGAAAAGAAGATGGAAAAATGAATGTCCAGGAAGGAAAGGAAATTAGTGCTGAAAAAAGAGCCGACTACATATATTTCAAAAATCCCTTATTTCTTTTCCTAAAAAAAATTTGGGATCAAAACTGCATTCTTTCTGCCTGGGGTGTTTAATCCCTGAACATAACAACAAAAATTCAATAAAACAAATACTCTGTTACAGTATTGATTGCATAAAGCCACAGGTTAATGAGCATCTTTATAACTGGTGAGTCCTGCATATAAATGAGGAATATAGATCTGAAAAGCTTACAATTCTGGTCCAGCTAAATACTGAGTGTATTAGAAGTACACTCTAAGATATTATGATGGATAAAAAATCATTTTCTTTCTCTAAGAACACTATTCTAAAGAAGAAATACTATTTTACTAATAAAACAGCAAAGATAGAGGTTACAGAATGAATAGTCTTTAAGAAAACAATATTAGCTAGCTGGATTGCTGTGGGCTGAAGCTCCATCCTTACAGGGGCATACAATTTTCATTTTCAGAAGCAGTTGCTAGGATCCTCTTCTGTTTCCTAGCAACATATTTTTAACCTACTTTCCTAGTGCATCACTTACCATGAACAAAAAAGTCTTCATAGAAGCAAATCTTTAGCTCTTCTTTCAATACAAGTAAATGCATGTAATAGTAAATTGAATATCTATCTGGAGGAGTTATTAAAAATTCACATTTTTCCTGAGATTAAGTGAAATGAATGAAAAAATTATAATGAATCATCCCTGAAAACCTGCAGATTTTCATTTGCTAGTGTCCTTGTAATTCTGAACTTTGGAAAAACAAACTATTATCCTTTGGAAAAACAAAACAAAAATATGTTACTAATGTAAAAAACTTATTATTTTCAGGGAAAGTTTAGTAGAGATTTTGAGAAAACAACCTAATGAAGGCATAGCTTTCTAAAATAGAGAGTATTCCCTTTTTGACTGCATTGGGATCTTTGGAGTGCAATATACTGGATATTAAATAATCTAATACTAAGGCCTACTTTGAAGTCATATTTAGAAGCAATAACTGAATAAAGATTTTTTTTTTTAAATAACAGAAATTACACATGTAAAGTGAACAAGGCATACTCCCCATTTTCAGTGCCATCTCATAACCTTTGTTTAGATATCATTTTAGCAAAATTAAAACTCTCCAGGGCCTTTTTCAAAAGCAGAGTGGTTTTGCCCTGCAGCTAATTAAAGAAGAATTACAAAACACTGTAAATACAACATTATTTGCATGTTCCTGACATTTCACTTTCCCTTGTCATCAAATACACCAACTGATTCAATAACATAACCAAATCATATCCTGCGGCACAATAGGAGCATCACAGAGTTCTTTTGATATCAGTCTGCAGTGGGAAAACCACATTATTTTCCTTCTGAGCTTGTAAACAAACCTTGCATGCCCCACGTAATTTAGAGCAATCAGCCTATGCAATGTCATTAGGTTTCCTTTTCAGCTGGCATTCCCATAACCTGTCAGCAAGACACTTCACATGCCAAATAATTATGAAAGCTTAATCAATATGAGATTCAAAAGGATCACCAGATCACTTGAAACATATACCAGTACAGATCTTTCAAGCTATTATTCAGCTATCAAAGAAGGCAAAGGGAAGGCCAAATGAGTGACACAGAAAAGCAATGCTGACATATCCAAATTCCCAAGCATTTTCCCTCCTTCTAAACAAACAAACAAAATATCCACATGTAAATATATAACTGTGGATGATCTCAGTCCTGTTCCTATTTAATCAGTTCTTACCACAAAAATTACTACTGATTTTTTAGTAAAAATTTAAAGCCCTTTTAAAGTACAGAGATCTTGCCCAAAATTGATATGTTCTATGCCATTGGTATTTTTTATTCTTCTTATTTAAACTACAAAAATGGAAATATTGTCACATGATACATAACAACCTATATAGAAAGAAAAGCGTACATCTCACCAGCAACATAAATACTGATTTTTTCATAAAGTATTGGTTGAAATTTTTGTAATTTCTAACACTGTTCTGATACATTTTAATTGCATACATAGATCAATTAAATTGCAACTAATAATAAATTATTACCTCTAATATTTATAGATAATTTCCTGATTAGTATAAAATTTGTTTCCATTTGAAAAATATTCTTTATTTAATTATAGAGATAATAGATTACTTTAGTAACACTACTAAAGACATCCATTAGTTTATCATAATGATGGTGTACCTGTGTTGAATAAGAAAATTATTGCAAATTATACATTATTACTTACAAATAGAATAACTCATCATTAGAACCCATATATCTGGCAATTTGTTTCTTTTGTAGGCACCATGTGGTATTTCATACATTATGATATCTTTCCTGGATATAAACCCTGATTCCTGAGATACTACTCAGGAATGTAGTAGATTGATACTACTGCCATGAGATGCAGCATCGTGATATACAACTATAGGTGTGTAATTCCTACTGAAGTATTTTTCCAGAAGCCCATATTGCTATTTCAAGTCTTTCAGATTTATCACTAATTAAGCAATGGGACTTCAGCAGAAATTTAAAGCATTGCCAAGTGCCACAGTGGAAGGAATTCTGGCAGAGGCAGTTCAGTTATGTTCTTTCAGGAGAAGATATACCAATATTATGGTCATTTAACAAAGGTTAATATAGTAGAAAATTCTAATAAACTCTATAAACACCAATCTCACAAGGAAGTACTAAACAGCAGTGTAACTGCATACAAAATAAGAAGTGTTTCGTATAGCTCTCAGACTCTATTAGGTTAATCATTTATACTTCATAAATCATCACAAATCTGCAGGGATGTGAGAAGCCACAACCTTTTCAATATTGATCTTTATGTTATGTTTATTTATCCTTATGTTAAAAACCAAAAGAGCAAGGAGACAGATGGGGATATTAATGTATGGGAAACTTCAGAACAGAGATGCCTAATTGCCTTCCAAAGCAAACACCTGCAGAATAAATGAAATGGTTCTGTAAGTCATGCCAAGACTTGTCACTGAATCCAACATCTTTTATCCCTAATTTTGTCCACAGAAAAAGAGTAAAGTATCTGAGATATGCATTATGAATGAAACCACAACATTGCTTTCAGTTGTGTTACAAAGCACCTGAGGAAACATGAAAGGAGGTTGACTTTCAAAAACCATTTGGAAACAAAAAGGCATGAGGAGAGAAGAGATCTGAGGAAGTTGATTTTTCCTTAACCTGATGTTAAACATAGAAACGTTGACATTTTGTTATAGAAAAGGTGATTTGGCTTGCAAGGGAAGAAAAACAGTGGGAAGTCTCAGAAACCTCACTATCTGGAGATTTATACAAGAGTTAAAAATATACTGAGGAAACTGAAAATTTTTCAATACATAATATTTAAAGTAAAAAAAAAAAAAATGAAATCAGAATGTAAAGCAAACTTTTTCCTACTGTGAATATGACATATTTTTTTACTATGGCACAACATTCATCTCATGCACATTCATCTCATGTGATCTCTACACAATACATAAGACCTCAAATCAAATTTGAGCACACGCAGGTTGACTTGGAGCACTAGGGCTCCTTTATCTTTTGATACAAAATTTAATTCAGAGATTTCAAATGTTGAGTCCAATATTTGGAAAAAAGTTTTTGAAACAAGGGGTTGATTTATCAAAAGAAGGTACATAATTTTGTAAAATAGAGTTTTAGCAAACTGAAATATCCTGTCACCATTAATGCTAAGTAATTAGATCTATACATGCATAATATCTCTGCAGTGTTAGATTAATATCAGTTGTTGAAAGTTCAAATGGTTTTGTCCAAAGCTTCTGACTTGAGAATATCCATTGTTGGAAGATTCTAATTAATATTATAATAATTCCGTACACTTATAATTGGCATGCAGGAATCATAAGATTTTGCAATCATGCTTCTTTGTCTTCTACTTATTTAACAGCTACACAACTAATTTGGCCATAATGTATTTATTCTTAGATTCCTGTAGCATAAATTAGAAAACTGCTGTATTTTTTCTGGGACTTGGAATGATGCTTTGTTTTTATTTTCGTAACCAGTAACATTTCACTCTCATGTGAAGTACCTTTGCTAATGGACATGTCCATTTCATATATGATTATCATATCTTGTCACACTCATTCCATATTTCAAAGAAAAAACAGAAAATCCACTGAGTGAAAGATAGTGATGCTGGAACTGCAGGGGTACCAACCCTACCGTGGAATTTAACAAGATACTATTTTGATACTCTAAGATCTTTATTGCTATGGTAACACTTGCAACATTTTATTGCTTCAAAATCTTTCACGGAAGAAATGAGATTGCACAAATACAATTTAAGGAAAATACACGCATGCACACCCACACAACTGAAAAATAAATGCAGACTGAACAAAGACTCTTTGAGTTTTAATTAAAGAGAAAATTTTGAAATATATGCTCATAAATGTGCAATTTCAAACAAGTTTAGGAAGAATTTCACTGTCAATTTGCATTGAATAAACTAGGCACAAGAAAAGCATATAAAGATTGTTTGTAAGTGCCCCCACCCCGCTGTCGAGGCAGGACGGCACCGTGGGCAGGGGCTGCAGTGCCAGCAGGAACAGACCAGCCTGTCAGAGCCTCACTGTGGGACAGCCAAGAGAGGCATGTGGAAACAAACATTATCCTTTCCAGCTCACACCAAAATTTCTGTTGACACTTCCATTACCTATGCCCACTGGTTTGATTAAAGATGTAATTCAAGTCCCCCACTGCACAGTTCCCTTGATTTCAGAACCGAAGAGTTTTTACTTAGTCTAGAAACTGGGGGAAGGATCAGAAAGTGACATACCCCCTGGAATACAATATCTGTTATGTTGCAAATTTTTCAGTTTAATTCAGAAATAACTAAAAATACCAGCACGTGGAAAGGAACACTAAACCAGTGTTCCATCCCAGCTCACGGAACACTAAACCTCTTTCACTGGAGATTTTCAAGAACCCTCTGGACACAATCTCATGCCATGTGCTCTAGGAAGACCTTGACTGAGAAGAGAGGTTGGACCACATCACCCCACTGTAATCTCTTCCAACCTGACCAATTCTGTGACTGTTGAATGTTGTGATTTCTTGACCAGTCTCTGTTTCTATTAATTCTTAATAACTGTGATGGCAACAGTTTCACAATTGTGCAAATAAACTAAAGATATGGCACAGAAAACATAAATTAAGAAGATGTTTTTTTCTTTCCTATATGTTTTATTTTGAGGATCCTGAAAAACTATTATGGTCAGCAGTAATACCTATTCCCCCTTAACTCCCTGAACTACTATATAACAGAAATATTAAGTTCTTAGTCTCATAAATACACATTCTTTGAACTCAAGCAATCACAAAGTTGCAGATTATTTTTCCACAGCTTTTCCACAACCTGAACCTAAAGGCTGTAAGTTGACAGCTGCACTTTACTCTTAGTTTAACGCAGCAAAAATTCTGGCACAGTAAAGATTCATCTTTACATGGGATTCTGTTTTATAATAAAATAACAGTAATACCAGTGGAAAAGAAAATTGCTAAAATGTTTGGATGCAAAATGTCAAAAATTACAAGTCAACTTTAAAAATTGCTTAAGAATTCAAATTCCTTATCAAACTTTGTGGATAGACCTTAACACTCCTCATTTCTCATACCATAGCTCTGAAGTAATTTGTATATTCATTTTGTATACTAATCTTCAAAAATGGGTGGGCTTTTTTTAGTTTTAATTAGTTTAATTTAACAGTAACTTGTTATGCAGTGGATTTTTTGTTTTGTTTTTTTGGGTTTTTTTCCCTTAGGTGCAACATTTGAACTTTCCAGAAGCTGAAATATTTTATTTACCTGGTGATTTATTAAATACTATTAACGTACTAAAGATTTCTGCACTGATACTTTTTCACAGTAACAGCTAAGGTTATGGATTTTATATAAATAACAGAAATCTACTCTGAACTGAAGCATTTGGTTTCTTACAGTTACTGATCTGGAGAGGGTAAAGTTTACATTTTTCAAATTTACCTTGTTATATGTCTTCAAAGGGACTACTAAACTATAAATCTACTTTGTTTGCTCAGGACATATCTCTTGGCCTTAAAAGACCATACACATTATGTATTAGTCATAACAGTCTCCTCATTGAAGTATAACTGTATGCGATGTATTGCACAAATACCTTTCACTAGAAGATATCTATCACGTGTTTGCCATCGAGACATGGATTATTTTAGTCTCGGGGTTCGCAAGAGTCACTGCATGCTATTCTTCTGATTTCCCCAGGTTTTGTTCAGCTGCTTACTTCCAGGCAAAAAATTTTGCACACTTCAGGTAAAAATTTGGGGTATCGACTTGATATGACAAATTTGGGGGCAAATGTTGGCCCTTCTGCTACAGGGAGTTTTGAGGAAAGTGGTTGGGTTTCTTGTAAGCTGTGATTTAAGGAAGTATACAACCTACCTTCAATTCATGTAAGTCAGATGCGAAGCTAGCCCAGACAACTAAGAGGCACAGCTTTCCCTCTGTAACAATTCTCTGGGAAGCACACAGCCTGAAGGTTCCCTTTCCCAGCATCATGTAGGTTATATCACACCAGAGCAGCTGTGACTTCTAAGCACCTTCTTTTCAGGATAGTCTCTGATCTCACAATAATGACCCAGGGTTTGAAGCAGGTACACTTCCCCACTGAGATGTTGGTGCCAACACCTCCTAAACATGGCTTTTTGCAGAGCTCCTCCCTGTGGCACAAGCAGCCAAGAAGCTCTGCAAGAGCACAGCCAAGCCTGGTCTGGCTGTAATTCCATCTGTACGGCAGCCTTGTGTATTGGAAGAGAGACAGCTGGAGAAGAAAATGCCCCGTGTCCAACTGAGTCCTTACAGCAGCTACAACATTACTGTAGCTATTCCAAATGTGTTAGGATTAATTGAATTTCCATATTGATAACAGTTGGTGATATAGTGTACAACTGAATCATTCCTGAATTCAGTGTATGTTTCAAAAAAAAAGTTATCAAAATTCTCCCAGAATTGGGTTACGGCTTCTCCCTGCTGAGTTAGGTCACCTGTTATCAATTACTTACAGCCTTAACCACAGCTGAAAAAAACTTCTAAAAGGTACAGTGTGTTTCCATCCTTCCTATCTTCCACCTAGCAGAAAGTTACAGTTCTTCATATCTATTTTTCATAGGTTTCATTTTGTCTTCAAGCTGAAAATTCAAAGTGCAGCCTAGCATTTGAGATTGAAGCCAATCACAATATTTTAGGATTCCCTCATTTCCAGTTTAATTTACTGCACCTGCTATTATTTGAACTTGCCATTCCCTATCTTACTGCTTCATCACAGTCATCTGCTAGTGATGACTTCCAAAATTATTTATTTTTATGTGATTCATGATCACTTTTGTCTGTCTTGCACTGTGTTCACAGTTTGCTGCTAGTGGACTTGCTTCAAAAATGCATATTCTGTCTTACATGTGCTACTGACTTGCTGTTTTCTACAAAGGCTTTCAGAGCTGCTGGCAGCACTGAATTCAGCAGCCATGACAGCAGCAGTGTTTCTTCCTTTCTCTGGAACATAACTCAGGAGGGAAATTGTGTTGCTAAGGCAGTTCTGTAACCTTGAAGGACCTTAATCTAATTCATAAGGCAATATGCAGTCTATAAATACTACCTGTTACACAAATAAAATAAATTAAGGAAAAAAAAAAAAAAAAGAAGCTGTAGACAAATCAGGAAAAAACTGATCATAAAACCTCAGAACAGTAGAAAATCTGTTACAATATTCTGACTTGCCATGGAAACAAATCTCAGGACTGAAGGACAGACAGCATTCTGGATTTTAAATACAGATGATGCAGAAAGCATCACCACTTACAGCTTACTCCATTTTTCCACTCTAAAAAACAAATTCAGGATTTAACAGAGGTCTCCTTTTCTTTTTTATTTTATCAATATTATCAAAGTAGAGTACCTAGTAATCTGAATGAAAAGTGGACTTGAGCTGACTGACATGAGACTTGTGACATGATAACACACATGTACATTTTGTGAGTTTTAATCACTAGATATATAATGCACCAAAAAAAAAAAAAAAAAAAAAAAAAAAAAAGGCAAAGCAAAGAACTCAAAGACAGTCTTTAAGTTAATAAATGGAACCATTCTAATACTTTAGGCACACATACTATTCACTAAAAAAATTGATTTTCAGTGGATCTGCTTTGAAGTTGAGTCAAACCCCTCTAATTTCGTTCTTCCATTTTTCCAGTTGACAATGTGACAATATGACTTCTCTATTCCTAGGTGACTCATGCCACCTTTGATTCACTGCTCAAACTATTCCTTTACCCTACTTCCTTTTATAACTGCCTATGTATTAACCAATGGCTATGGCTTTTTCTAAAAAAAGAGAAAAGTGGTAAAATGGTAGTGCTTTTCTAGTCCATACAACATGCTTTACTTTCTTCCCTTCTATCCCTTAAACAATTAAAAGCAAATTCTCCCATAAAAATTTTGAAAGCTTATCTTCTCACCTCCAAATCCTCTTCTCCAGTCTCAAGCATTTCCTAATTCTTCTTTCATTCATATGTTCTTTCTGTTCTTCATCTTCTCTCTGTTTTTTTGTCAAATTATGGATGCAAATAAATATCTTATGCTTTTAAACCTCATTTCTTGCCTATTTTCTTTGCATTTACCAGCCCATGTTCATGCCTAGTCCCAAAAAAAAGCAGCTTTGAATATTTATTGAATAACACCTGGGTTTTATTCACTTAGTTATTCACTATTTTTTTCACTTAGGCTGTGACCATGTCAAGGACCACAGAGCGAACTGTCTGGACAATGATGAAAGATGCTCATACATAAGCTTAAACTTATCATAAGCACAGATAAACTTAGCTATTATATTTGTGAGACATATACTTTCCTCTTTATCAGCCTATCTGAAGCCCTTGGTAATTAACTGCACTGATCCCATTGAAAAAACATTGGAGAGAAAAAGGGTAGCACTTTACTTCTTTCATTTGCTTCAAGTTGCTTCTTTCATGGCCATTCAGCTTTTTCCCACATGAGCAAGATTTTTTTATAAATTTGTTTGCAAAAAAATCTTCTTATATTGGTTCCACATTTTAGATATATAATTAATAATAATTACTTATTAATCATTAATTAGGTATGAATAAATGTTTATACATGGAAGCAAGATCATCTGCATTCCAAGTGGATTTATTTGGAGACAAGTGCTAAATGACTTAAGATAAGGCAACTTGAGAGTTTCACAAAAGCAGCAAGTTGTCTAGAGGCTTTCATTGCTAAAAATTATACACTTCTAATGTTCAGTCACGTCAAAGAAGTAATAGTAGACAAAGTGTTTGGGTTTTTATTTTTTTTAACTTTGTCTTCATTATATTCACTTTTACCAGTCACATCTCTATGAGGTACTTAAATTATTAAATACGTCTAACATTTACAACTTTTTTCTTCTGCCTGTTGTAATACAGAACAGTGAGGAACAAATGACAGTATCAGTAAGGCTTCAGATCTTCTGTTCAATGTATCTAATTCTACACACTTTAAATAACAGTCCACATAAAATACATGGTAAAGAAATATATCCCTGTACTAGTTCATGAGTAATAGTAAAAAAATTGCAAAAAAAAGGAAATTAAATTACTTCATCTAATACTGCTTCCAATTCACACTTTCAAAGGGCACTGTTCACCCTTACTATGCAACAAGGGATTGTTCCAGCTCACGTGGTATGTTGCAGCATTGCAACAGACTGGTGATTAGGTTGTTACAGCTGCAAAAATCAAAATACAGTCAGCTCTGAAATATTCCTGAGTAATTTATCTAACCTGCACGTGGTAGGATCTCCAACTTGGCTCTGTACAGTGGCACCTTCAGTCCAGCTTGTTTTATAAGCCCTCATAGTTGCTGCTGTAGTTTCCAGAAGATTTGTTAGTGAGGCAGTAGTGCAGTGCAAAGTCACAAAGCCAGCCCAGGTTTCCTGCTTTCTGTAGGAAGATCATTTGCATCGCTGGTAGAGAAGGAAGGAAGAAGAAGAGATGGAAAAATTTGAGTCATTCTAAATACTAAGTTATGTCAAACACAGATGAGATTATTATAGTGAAGGAGAAATTCAGCACATAACTACAAAAGACACAGACATATTCAAGCTTCCGTCTGTGGAGCAAAGATAATAGTAATGAAGACAGGGTGGCAACAGTGCCCCAGAGATCTTACATTTGCACAAGCAATTCTCAGCTATCTTCGCTGTTATTTCTGCCCCCCCCAAAAAAGTGATACATAAAACATGCAAGACCATGATGATATGTGGTGGAAAAGTAACCATCTTTTCTAAAGAGCACATCTTCCCTCCTCTGAAATGTAGATATGGAAATTGAAGTATTAAAAGGCTGCTAAGGGTAAAGGCTTGTTTATCACAGCAAAACATTCAGGGGTCCAATTCCAGCACCTCGCTCTCCTTCTTCATGTGTGATCTTCATGTTCCATTTTCTGTCCATGGAAATCAATCTCTGATGATAATAGCAATCAGTCCCATTTATCCAAATACGGAGGCAGGACATAACTGGGCACATGATCTGTGGTGCATCTGGGCCCTCTGGTTTCTATATAATGCAAGAAATATAAAAAAACAAAGAAAAAAGTGATTTGCGCAATAGCGCAATTAAAGTTGACCTGACCTAGAACCAAAAGGAAATTTGCTGAAAAAAATTTGCTGCAAATTGCTTTTCCTGAGGAATTTTTATTTCAGCAAAATACCACTGCCAGGAAAACGTTTCATATGCAAACTGTATAATCAGCCTATGTGAAAAAAGCAATTTTACAGAGGCACGGGAACTCTTAAGAAACAGATTCATTTGACACACCATATCCTTTTCTGCCTTTGTTCACATTATATCCTTTCAACACTGCAGAAAGAGAGGCTCACAAGATTTGTAAGAATTTTTCTCTTAAAGTAAAACCTGTTGAAGGAATTAAATGAAACTGCCTTTAGGGTTTGCTCTACATGACAAATCTCAGGGCTTTAACTCTAATTGAACAAAAACAAAAGAACTGACAAAAAAAAGCTTTTCATTCTATTTAGCTGGCCACAATTAGTTCTCTTTTTATTGTTAATAGCTTGCTATTTTTGAATTAAAAAGAATGTTTCAAAAGATTTTTTTTAAGTTTAAAAAAATGTCCAAAATATAATTATTTTTGCTTCAATTTTCATGGTTTTTCATTCCATTTTTATAGGAGTATTTTTGAAATGAATTAAATTGACTTTGCTTCATCCTTTAGCCAGTGTTCTCTAATGCAGAGACTAGATGACTAGGGATTTCATTGCTGATAGGTGTTTGAATTATTTGGTTTTCTTCCAGAAGTTTTTGGTAGGAAAAGCAATAATGGTCATGACTCCTGAGATTCCTTCACAAGAAGGAATATATTTATATTTCTATAAAAATATACAGTACCTATCAGATTAGTGGTGTCTCTGAACTACTGTTTCTCCCTATATGTAGGAAGTTATTCTTTTACTTGAGAAGAATAATTTTCTCATCCACTGCAACCTTGTTATCCAAGGACTACAATCTCAGGAATGCAAAGGCTGCATATTGCACTACATAAAAATAAAATAGAAGCAAAGAAGACACAGTGTAGATATCACACAACAGGACAAGCATCACTAAGCTTATGGGGACCACACTGATGAACTCCAAAGAGAAAAGCAAACTAATTATTAGCCACAGAGTATAAATTAGGGTTTGCATGTAAAAAAATAAGCTGATTTGCTTTATTTCAGGTGAAATTCACTCTATGTTTCACTGAAGACTTGGTATATTTCACATTTTACTTTTTAGTATATCTACATTACTGCCATTTATCCCCTTACTGAACTATAAAAGATATAAAATGGTGCCATCTAAAACCACATGCAAATTAAATTATCCAGATTTGTGATATGGATAAGTACTGCTCAGAGGGTACCCAGCTGTCTAATTGATTAACCTTAAAACCTAAATAAAGTTACTAAGGTGGGATATTTATCTCCACATGAAATTAATGGAGAAAGTTAAGATCCTAGATGAGCCGAAGTGTATTTTAAGTACTTTGGTTTTGCCACAGAAATCAGATCACTGAAATGGAGTTTGAATCTAGTGATCACATACACCAGGGTCAGACACATGATGAGCTCCTAGGTCCTAAACTACAACTTCAAATAAATTTTTTCTCATTCACAACACAGGAAGATAAGTTTCTGTGTGAGGCATTTTGGTTGGATGAGTAAAATCAAGCAATATGAATGTCTCCTCAGAAAAAATATTTTTTATGACTCATAAGCTATTTTGGTAGTTTTTTTATAAACTTGTGGAGTTTGGTATTGAATGTTTTCCACTCTAGCTAGAAAGCTACAGGTGGGCATGTGACAAACACTGAAAGACAAACATGCACAAGTACATACTGTTCCTAACATCTTATCCACCATTATATAATAACCATTATTGTTCTTTAGAGCTGCCTAAAAAGAATAGAAACATAGCAATCCATGACACATGAAGAGTTGTTCTACTCAGATCTGCATTTTTGCTGAACTTTGTCATGATCTTCAACGCAAAACAGTCTGGGATGTGTCTGTCCCAGAGATTTATTGCTGTGGTTTGCTCCAATCTTTTCTTAATAAACTGAGTCAAAAATAACTCAGACATATCATTAGTTATAGCATGATACATTTTCCCCCTAATTTTGGGGATAGGAAATGTCTTCATTATTCTTAGAGCAACATGTGCTATGCTATACCTACTGTGCCACAAAAACCAGTCTAGTCCTCTATGCACCATCTACTTAAGGAATAATCACCCTGTGAAGTATTTGTCTTTGGCATCTACCTCACACTATTTTGTGTCTTGAATGCCTTTCACTGCATTAATGTCTGCGTAGCCCTGAGATTTATCTTTCCTGTTCTCTGAATATTATTTAGAGTTATTAATAATACTGAAATAATCTCCTTTGCCATATTTGGGTTGTCTACAATATAACTGAAATGAAACATTTAGAGAGTTACCTCAATGGAAACTCCATAGCTAAGAAAATTCTTGTGGCATTAGCATCAAATGTTCTATGCAAAGGAATTGTTTTTCTTCAAGGAATTTTCCAGTAAATCTCTATAAAAATAGCATTTCTCTTGATGTTTCCATTCTATACTAATGTATTTTTTGCCAGCTTTTTTATTTAAAGACATTTTGTAATATAAAGATTATTTGCCCTCATTTTTAATCCTCCATTTGTTCAGTGCTTTATACCTAGTCAGAGCCAACAATGGCTGTTTCATTTACATTTTAGTCATAAATCTGCATTTCCAGAGGCAGGATTAGACTCACTAGGCAGCAGTGGAATCAGTTCTTTGCACTATGGTCCCTTGATCACTATGTTGTCTGTTTTCCCTGGAAATTATTAACTCTGCACTTTTCATTATTCACTCTTCACCTTTACCCAGAACTTGGTGGGCAGTAAGATATATAAACATTTGTTATGTACATATAGATGTGACTTATCCAATGAGCTGCACCTTGCTGAACATGGCAAGGCAGTGGTGTGTCATCTTCTGGGCTCATGTTAACATTTCCTGTTTCCAAAATTAAAATAGATCCACAAAAACATAAGAAATTTGCCATAACTAAGATCAAAATGTAATTATTTATTCTGTCGTACATTTGTCCTGACTTTGATGACAGTTGTTACTTTTTAAAAAGTCAATTGATTATTAAAATTTTTCTTAGTTGCATATCCCTGGGCAGGGATCTTGCCTCATTTGTGCTTTATTCCAGAACTAAAAATAACATATTGTCTAGACATTTTGTTTCGATTTGCTTCAAATCCATACAGAATAAGGGAACAAATTTGTCAGAGTAAAACTGAAACTATACTAACCACAGCTTCATAAAAAGGAATGAAGATCTTGTCTCCGTAATTCATCTGGACACAATACCTCTACCATACCATCATTCAACATCCAACTCCTTAATTGATCCCAGCAATGAGGATTTAAGTCACTTGGATTTTTTTCTTTTCAGCATACAATAATTCCCACTGATTCCAAATTGATTATTCAGTTCTTTCACTTTAGGATAAACAGACAGATCACATTGAGGCACAATCATCCATATGGGGTCTGCTGGAGTTTCCATCACAGAAAGAAAAAAATCATGTTCACATGTTAATGAATAAAATCTTAAAGAGTTAGTGTGAAACATGTCAGTCAATCGGAGCAGTTTGAGGTAACTCAAAACCAGTATGATGCTATCAGTAGGGAGAAAAGACATATTTTAACTAGAAATTGTGCAAATAATGATTTTAGGTTCTATAAGTATTACTGAAAATGATTATATTTTTCATGAAGGCCATGTTAGTTTTTGTACTTTCATGTTGCTAAACCCATGTCCTTGGCGTGGACTTTTATCCAAAATATACTGTCCACATGTTTTTTGACAAGTGGCATCAGAATACCTCTTTCCTTAGCCTTTTTATCACTGCCAGGAATTAACCACACTGTTTGACTTTTTTAACTGCCTCTGAGACTGGATATTCGAGGCACATAAAATAAAAAGACATCCTCATGGAGCAGAATTTCATTTCCCTATTTTATTCCAGTTATGTCATTTATTTTTAACCAATATTTCAACAGAAATATTGGAAGAGGACCAGCTTATGGCTTTTTACTCTGAGGGGTTTTTTACCTAACTGTTAACACAAACTTGAGTTTTCAAGTATTTCATTTGTACAGCATATAGAGAAAAAAGTTCTACAACACTGTTTTGAAGGCTTGCCCATTTTCTGCTCACAGGACAGAGGCTCTAGAGAAACAGAGAATACGGATATGTTTTAAGTGCCATTATGAATTCTAATTTTTGCATCAAGTCTCATAGAATATGCTGAGTTGGAAGGGATCCACAAGGATCACTGTGTACAACTCCTGCCTCTGCACAGGACAGCCCCAAGAGTGACACCATGGGCCTGAGGTCATTGTCCAAATGTTTCTTGAACTCTAGCAGTGGTCACTTATGTACTGTGCCCACTTCCCTAAGGAGCTGTTCCAGTCTCCCAAACATCCTTTGGGTGAAGAACCTTCTCTTAATATCTAACCTAAACCTCCCCTGACAAAACTTCAGGCCTTTCCCTTGGGTCCTGTCACTGGTCACTACAGAGAGTGTCTGTTTTTCTGCATTTCTTTGCGAGACCTCAATGAGGTCTTCCCTCAGTCTCCTCTTCTCCAGGCTGAACAGACCAAGTGACCTTGTCTGTCCTCACACACCAAAGGAAGGTTGGTCTCTGATGGAACATTTTTATGCCTTCCATGCTGAAGTTACTGTTCTAAAGTGGCTAATTTTTTAGAAATAATATTTTTCATACGACTTTTCCATATGTACTATATCAAGACAGAGAAAATGAGAATCAAAGACAGGATCCAAAAGCAAAGGGAACAAACCAAAAGTGCCTATGAAAATATAAGAAGGAGCAAAAGCAAGATGTTCATACTATTAATTTCCAACTTACTAGAGGGAAGGTGAGAGATGAAAGAAGAAAGAAAAAAAAGAAAGAAGACATGCACTGTCTGGATCTCTGAGAATCCCACTAAGAAAAGAAACCCACAAAAGATAAGCAGGAAATGATTTATTTGAAAATCTGCTAACAGCACCCTTTCTGTAGCAGAAAATGATGACTGGCAGAACTTTCAGACAGTTGTGCCCTTGTTTTTACCAATTAAATTTTCTCAGCAAATGGGTAAATAATTTTACAGGGGAATCCTCTTGATTTTTGAAAGTGATCATCTCCAATCTCCTCCTTTTCCTTTTCTACTTATACCCACTTCTAGTTCCCATCTTTACATGTTTTTATAGTCTTACTCTGAAATAAAAATGTGAAAAATGTGTCTGTTTATCTCAGATCTTACCTTAAATGAAAATCCAGAGATGCAGGCAGAAAAAGATTTTAATGTAAATCTGTTTAAATAAATACAAGAAATGAGAGGGGGAAATGACTTATTATTGTTTGTATTTCATTTAAGCATTTTTGGTAGAACATGTCTCTGTTCAAAATACTGTACATGTATGATTGATTGAACTTACCATAATTAACAGAAATATCTTTTGCAAGTCTCTAAGAAGAAAGTTTTCTCATGAGATCACTTTACCACTGATATTTAGTCCCAGGCTCATGGAATCCAAATTTTAGATAAATACTGCTCCACAAAAAGGAATTTGAACAATTTGTTCATACACAAAATGACTTTGTTGACTTAGTTAAGATCTTGTCATTAACATTTAACAAAATTGCATGCCTGTTTCTAAAAGTTGATGAAGACCAATTCTTTTCACAGGCAACGCCTGGGTGTTTTTTCCAGAGTTACCTGAAAGCTGAACTTTTACAGAATATAACAGGGGCTTTTGGCTCATCTTCTTTCAAATCTTATCAAAACCATTTGTATTTGAACCGTAATGGATGATGTGCTCATACTTTACCAGGTATTTTCATTACTTTATGACAGCCAAAGCTCCAGGAAAAAAAATCCAAATATGATTAATGATACAGCAGATTCCTGTAATAGTGGTAAAATATGCAACTGTCTAAAAAAGCACAGAAAAGTGATGAACTACCAAGTTATCTACCAAGGAGATAATTTCCCTAGAGCACTAGCTCTGTGCCACATATGATTCTCAGTGTCACATATGAAATTCCTTTGGTCCAACAGGAGTAAATCCCTGCTCTAGGTACAATCCATTCCCTTGTAAACAAGACCTTCTCTCTGCAGACGTGCCTACATGGTCACAATGTGAAGATGAATGATTTAGCCCAGGCTGCCAGAAGAAAACTGGCTTCTGTCCCAGTCTCTTGAAATATATGTGAAGCCACCTGCAGATCTCAACTCCTTCCTTGTCAAGTCAAAGTGCCACCAAATCAATAGCCTCAACTTCTGCCACAAGTCTACCACTACAGAAATCTGAGAAACTTATTTTATTCAAACTTCATTGCATTAGATGCAATAATCAATTGAAAGGGATTTCAGGCTACCAACACTGTGAGTTCCAAACACACCACCTGAAGAACTTTAGCAATTTCCTTGTGAGAAAATGTCCAGTTCTATTTTAATGTTATAGTCCACAAAATAGTAATAATACCACACAATTTGTACTGTTAAAATAATTACATTATAACATTATTTTAATAATACTATACAATTATTATTACAAAAGGAGTTCTGGAAATGATTAATGTTTTCAAAACATGCTTAGAATACAAAATCAGAGGTAAATACGTAAAGTACTAAATAGCACAAAAGGTATCCTGTTGCTTTCTGTGCAGTCATCTTCTTAGGATATGAGATCCAAACTGTGAGCTTGAAAACTTTCAAGTCAAAAAGCAAAATATTTTCTGGAGAATAAATGGAAACAGATCCATAAGAGCTGAAATTACAATACAACCAGCAATTTATAGCAAGCAAAATCTGCAGCCACAGATGATTCCAGTGCCAAATGGTTGACTTTGGTTCAAATGAACCTAAACAGTGTGATTTTACTTATAAGTCACAAGTTTTCCTAGTTCAGGCTTTATTCCTCCAGTGGATATTAATGAAAAAAAATTCTTTATTTTACATTGACATTTTCTACTGTCATGGAGAGATATCACACCCCTGAGTACCTATTACCTTTCTCACATTATGAAGAGAAAGGAATACATGGAACTTTATATAATGAGAAAAAGCAGCATAATATAGACAGCAAAGAGGAAAATGCTCTTGGCAAATAGGAATAACATGGAAACTTCACAACATGCTCTCAGAGCAGAGCAATGGCAGAAGGAGCCCCAAAGTCCAAGTTATTATAGCTGACTTACAGGTGGGTAGACAAGTACCAAGATGACACAAAAGAAGAAAGGCACAGCCTCCTGACTGAAAACTGCAATAAGTCACCTGAACAACTCATACAGCTCACAACACTCTGCCTGTCAATCTCTTCCCAAAGGAACTACAGATAATGACAGGCTGCTACATGAATAAATCTTTCTGCCACCTGCCTCCCACCTTGGAGAGGGATGGAAGCCCCTTTTGCATGACCACACATAATCTTGTCATGGCACCAACATCCCTATCATCTTGTGATGGTAGACACCTGCATTAAAATTACTCAATGACCCTTCAAAGGACTCTATGATGTCTGTCTTAGTAAAAGATAAAAAACTCAACCTGTAATATTTTAATATATGATTGCTGGTAACATGGTAAAACAAGAAGAAAGCCACATACATGTTGTCTAAGGACACCCCACAGATTAAAGGAAACTGGTTCATCAATTGGTCCCAAGCATTATTATATTTGTATAGTAAAGACAGAGGATATTGCAGTGGAGCTCTTCAAATATCAGAGAGACATTAGACTATTTGCTTTTAATGCAATACACACACAATGCAATAAATACACTACCAAAAAGCATTAGAGCAACTTCTGTGGAAAATTCCTTGCAATATCATTATAACCCATGTGTTCAAATTTAGTGACAAATTAAGTTGCATCCGAGGTAAATCTAATCAACAGAATTTCAAGATAAGTGTAAATTATTGGACATATCATAGTCTCATGGACAACACAAGCTGTGCCCAACTATAGAAGACACTCTGCATTTAACTATTTCTTTTCTACTATTTCTTTTGCTTAGTACCTGAGGTTGTTCAACTTAACGGGCTGCTGTACGAGAAACAAGAAAAATTAGTTCAGTAACATCACAAGGATCATTCAGATTCACAAAGTGAGCAAGCAGAAAAGGGTTTAATAGGACTGGCAATATCTTTTTTTATTTACATTACTTCCTTAGTTTCCAGAAAAGTGTGTACAGAACACCTGTTAGGAGCATAAAGGACTGTAATCTTTTCTATGGAATCAGGCCTTATGTGACAAATTACCACAGTACTGCTAAGAGGCATATAGTCAAAAATCATAGATTAAGCTTCACTCTCACACTGAGTGGAAAATGTTTGCAGAGCTCAAGCAGAACAAGAGTCAGTAGGTCTCTGTGAATCAGAAAGACCAGGCAGCATTGTTACATTAGCTAACTAAGAGAAAATTTGTTTGGAAAGATGAATGCTAAGAAGACTTGAAGTCATTAAGGGAAGGGCTCTAGCTCATGCTAGATTTAAAAATCCAGATTCATCCAATTGGTAGTAGTCCATAATACCAGACGTACAGGTCAGCAGCTGAATAAGCTGATGGGGCTACACACAGAACAGTGACTTGCAGTGACTGTAAATTCAGTCAGTGAGACATCAAATATTCCATCACATTACTTGAGTATTGATCACTGTAAAGACTCTCAAGACACACTGTCCCTATTTACTGGGTTATGATTCATACTCAACATCTGTAGCAACTTTAAACCTAAATACTGGATTTTATCTCCCATTTGGAATGCACAGATATACATACACATTAAAGGAGAACTTTCATTAAAAACTTCACTATTTTGATATTTGAATGAAGTTCATTATCTGAATACTTATGGCAATGACTGAATTTAAACCCCAAGTTTAATTTTCAGTTAATTGCAAATATGGAGAGTGATCACAGTAAGCCAGACTGCTTTTATTATTTTGATAAATCAAGATAAGTAACTACTAAGTCCTATTTCAGCCATGTTTGAAAACTATTTTCATGTTAAATAAAAATTCAGTACTGAGTGGCAATATCATCTATAGTACAATAGAATGTAAAATTTCAGCTAAGTGTCCTGAACATCACAAAACCTAATTTTAAACCCCTGTTTCCAACTTCTGTACATTTTAAAAAGCTTTGAGGAATACAAATATTCAAAAACATATTTATCCTAGGGAATTATGGAAATTATATTAGCACCGTGGAAGCATAATATTTCCATTCATCTCTTCCACTTTCATGGAACTGTTCATTTCCAAGTTGAATGTGCTGTCTACACTATGAGCTTCATTCACTAGTTTTCAGAAGAATACTTTCATGTCTGATAAATAGCATTTTCGGCCAATTTTACAGCTGTGTGTCAGACAGAAACAATAAAAAAGCATGTTCACACTGGCTTATTATTAAATTTGATCACATGTTCAAAACTTAAACATTTATAACTGACATGATGTTTTGCAGTCACAAATATTATATGTCTCCAGTATATTCATCTTGTCAAATCTTTTCAAAGATCATATGTAATCCATCATTCTTTTTTTTCTGTAAGTGCATTCATCTGCAACATCCAAAGGAGATCAGCTACTCTCTTTGTATACCAGTTTGTCTCAGACTATTATTCTCTTGAGTGTTTTTTTCCGTTTCACACATCACCATAACATTTTGTTTGGAAAGTACCAGAAATGTTACTATAATTTGGATAATCAGAAAATTCCTCCTCAAAATATATATGATATTACCTGAAATGGATGTCCTATAGCAGGAGATAATCTGGCTTGTAAAGTATCTATTATGCATCTTATACCAGCTTGCCCATCATTCAAGATATTGGTAAGGTGTCAAATTACATATACAAGTTTGCTTACTGTATCTTCAACATCTAAAAGCCTCAGATGTACCAGAAGCCAAATTTAGGGCTCAAACTGAGTAAAATTTTATGTTTATCTAAAGGGATTTTAAAAGAATTTTGCTAACACTATTTACTTCTTAACACTCCATCAAGAGAATCCAATATTTATTATCTTTATTATCTTTTTTTTTTTCCCATAGAACTCAGCAGCATAGATCCTCCTACCTCCAAAATCTCTGTCTTTATATTATGGATTCTATAGATTCATCTTTGTTGCCTGTGTCATAGAAGTAAGAAATAAATATATTCGATCCAGGAAAAAAACACTGGGAAAAAAAAAAAAGCAACTGTATTCAAGCAGTACAAAGAACTATCCTTACACAGGAATAAACTCTCTTTACTCTAGACACATGACAAAAGGGCAGCAGTACCACTCCTCTGCTTCACTCCTGCAAAGTAACTACCCTACTTTTGAAAATCCAGAAACAGGGACTGATTAAAAGACAGATACTAAAGAAACTGAGATCTAAGGCACAAAATTCCATCACCCCAACTTAACAAGCAGTCATGCACCAAGAGAAAAAAGTAATAGCCTGTGCATGAGACCACATTTAAAAGAATTACACATTTAGGAGAATTTAGTGCAGAATGAGGGAAAGAAAAACGGGTGTCTTGCAGATGACATGGCAGGTTGAGAAAGTGAAAAGCTGAGATTTTGGAAAAAAATATCTATAAGCCCTGAAAAAATAGCAACTCTATAAAGCCAAGATTGCTAAATTAATATTTCTTTCAATTAATGTGAACCCCTAGCTTCATACTGAAAAGTGTCACAACACATTCAGCTATTAGCTCTCCATCATCTTATATCCATCTATAAATACAACATACACTTCTAGAAAGACGATTCATTTATTCATCCAGGAGATCTCCATTCCAGATTGACAAGAAAAATAGATGCTTTTCAAACGAGCCTAATGATTTGTTCAGCCCTGAGAGGCAAAATTTTGTCCTCAGTTGTAAATAGGACTTTATCAAGATGCCCAATTATTCTTTCCATTTAGCAGGCAAATGGGAATTAGTTCAAAGTCATACTGCTAGTTCCCAGTATAAATAATTTGGTACACATATTTAAGTTGTCCATGATGACTTTCAGAGGAAGTAAGGACATACACACAAATAAATTCAAAATTCAAAACCAATACAGATTTTTTCTATTTGCTAGACCTCAAGACAAATTAGAAAGAAAAGAAAAGAAATCAAATTAGTACCTGAATGCAATTAGTCACACTATTAAATGGGTGCAAATATCAGTCTGTAAGGTTATAGATAACAATACTAGTTTTAAAATGGTTATAACAGCAAAAAGTAAAGTTATTTAATAGACCTTGAAAACAGGGTACAAAGACATTGGAATATTAAAATAATTATAGAAGTTATAGTCTTATATGTAGTATCTTAGAAAGAAAAATCCAGTTTAAGCCTCACTGTCAAATGAAAGAGAATTTAGGTAGCATCATAAAGCAAGTGATCAGCCATTTTCTTCTGTTAATTCTGTATTCCAAACTGCCATTTTGTGATCCTTCCAGAGGGTAATTCTAGACTGCAATACCAAAATGGGAAGAAAAGGTTAACAGTTAGCTTGCAGTGCTATTATACTGTCTCAGTCTATCACAGTGGATCCCTGTTTGGCTTACCACAATCGACCTGCATTTATTCATAAACAATAGAATGGAAAGATAAACACATTCACTGCTATATTACAAAGAGCTTGTAGTGAGAAAGAGATAAGTTTTGTTAATGTCATATTTAAACATCAAGCATTGAAATAGATTTTTAATTTTTCTTTGAATCCTAACATAGAGAAAATAAGACTTTATCAAGATCTAAATAAAGATTCACCCATTAGTTGTGAGACACATTGAAAATGTGTTACCTCTCTGAAATATCCTTACCAGGATACTGAATCTCTGCTGGACTTAAAATGAAAACTTGTAGATAACTTTCCCTGGGGAGCTTACAGAGCTCAGGAAAAATCTTAGAAAACATCTTGAGAGAGACACAGATGACCAAGAGAGAAGAAGCACTGTGCCAGATGCACAGAGTGAACACTTAATTTTCAGTGTATTTCTCAAGCATATAACTCAGATCTTACAAAACCCTCAGATACCACTTTTCTTGAGGCAGCCAGGATTCTGAGTGCATTAACTGGAAGTGATGCTTCACTTGTATTTTTCCATAATTCTGGCATCTGTACCATGGAAGACAGTAAGGTTAAACATGTCTTTTGACTGAGGAAATATGCACCTATCTCATGAAAAGAGCCTTGATAACCAGACTATAACCTAGCACTGTGGAACAAGTGGAACAAGGCACTGTGCTATGAAAATTGTTTCTCAAAGTACAGAATAATTATAGGCTAAATAAAGAAAAGACAGGAATATCTCCACAAGATGGTAACCAGAGCACTCATAGAATGGGGAGATTTGAATTCAGTATTTCCAGTGGCTATTATTTATTGTACATTCTGTCTCAAGAATGCCTTACTGACAGATCCATAGTCAGCTACTTTAACATATGTTTATAGAACTAGTCAGAGGTTCATTATGGGGTGAAATTATGACAATTTAAATAAAAATTTGGATTCAGTCTTACCCAACTATGATCTTTAATCATCTACATTCTTCTAAATCAGCTCATCTATTTTACATTCCTCACTAAGGCTGAAGGTGCATATTTATGTACAACAAGCACAGAAACAGTCTGAAGAATTGTTTAACAGTGATAGTTAGTATCCAGGTCATTAAAATACATCAAGAATCCAACTCAGAGAAGTTCAGGTTCTCAAGACCAAGTAGAACTTCAGTTTTGAAAATCAGCAACAGTGACTAATTCCTCCTTCATTAATAACCCTTAGTGAGGAATGAGACACGTTTACTTTTAGCTCGTCTCCAAAATAGCTTTGTCAGTAAGAATCTACTGACTTAAACAGGCTTTGGAAAGAAATGTAACATCAGAAAAATAACATACTCACAGGTCAACCTCAGCTACTTGACTGGTTTGTTATGCAATTATTTTATGTTCAAAATGCTGAGATCTGGTGCTTATATAATGTTAATAAGCCAAAATACACAATGTATAGTGAGTCAGAAAAGCAAATGTGTGTAATCTGTCGTTCTCTAATGTGTAGGACTTGGCGCTTGTGAGAGACTGAGATGTTAATGGTTAATGGATCAAATATTTGGCCATCTGTGGAGGTGGCAGAGTGCTTTGCTGGGGCCAGGTTTGCAATCCCAGAACGGCAGGAGGGGAGATTTTTAGCGTGTAGTGGCAAAGCCTCTGGTCTGCATAAGACAGAGGGGTGAACACCTACTACCAGAGGCTCTGGGGTTTGAGCCAGGTAAGGGAAATAATGTTGATAAGCAGATCCTGCGAAGTGGGATCTTTTTATCATGCCAGTGATATCAGTGCTTTTTATCATGCCAGTGTCCTCCCCCCCACTCACCCCACCTTGGGGGAGGTGTCTCACATCCATATGGGACATGGGGACATTCACACTCACACCCATAGGCTTTGAGAATGTTCATCCCCTCTCAAGGGGCATAGCTGGCTCAACTGCACTGATGTGAGAGGAGGCTTCATGCCTCAGAAGGGCTCATAAACTATCAAAGACCCCCCAAAGCACCCCTCAGACTCACTTCTTGGGCTTTCCAGCAGGGGACTGTGTGTGATCCACACTGTTGCAATAGACAGCAAAAATCTTCTGCCCAGGGGAGGTACTGGGGTTTTCTCTCCTAACCTCACTGTATTTTAACCAATTGGACTTCGTGTTTCACAGGATTTCCACCACTCCTGGCAGATCAAAACTGCAACCATCACTTTGATAAACAGACATTGAAATTGCAATAATCAAGTCTTATCTCTGGATCAACAGGTGATGATGTCTTTCTACTCTTTTCTTTCTCTTTTTTCCATATACTTTTTTTGAAGTGTTACTTTTATTCCTTTATATCGCTGCATTTCTGCAGATAATAACACCCAAAATGGCTACATACTTGCTTTCGATTGCAACCAAACTGTATCAAAATTATATATATATATATGTATATATATATGTTTGTTTATAAACACCAGTCATTCAGTGTAATTTCACTCTAAGGGGTTTGTAGAGCCCCCTGAGGAATCTATTGCAAGAACCTGAGTTACCCTCACAGACAGGAGCAGGTTGTAACAGCGGCTTGTTCAGAAACCTCTCCCATGTTTAAAAGTTTATTAAATTAAATGAAACAAATGGAAACCTGTTATGTCTTATTAATTAACAGGAAATGTCAAAATTAAGTGCAGCAATTACTTGAAATTTTGTGATTGTTTATTTGCCTATTTCAAATTACTTTTAAGGAAATGAGCACAAGTGAAAGGCAGATTGCCTCCTGAGGATGTAGCTCACTTTAAATGCGAGCAACTTCATTCAAGATGCAGAAAGACGACACAGTGGTTTCATGAGAAAATGATAGGCATTTCTCTCTTCTATTTCTAACTAGCTTTTGGAATAATATAATGGAAAAGACATTAAGAATCGTATTTGAAAACTTCAAAAGAACTGAAGTGTTGAACATGTAGCTTCTGAAGAGATTTATATTGCATGCTTTTATCTTTTTCAAGTCCCTCGAATACCTGAGACTCTCTCTAAAACAATTATACTGCTAGAACCATAGGCAGAAATCCTTCTACAGTGCCAAGCATTTGAAATCTTAAAGAGAGATGATTTGGAGCTGTTTCCCAAACCTGATTTCAATCATAGTAGTATTAGAATATGATTTCCACTATATTGGCTGACAATAGTTAACATTTCTACTGATAAAATAGTTCAATATAGCCAGTTATGAAAGCATTAACATATAATCTTGTATATCTCTTAATAGTTGAGTACAGAGGGGAGCACAGAACATACAGATGAGAATGACATGAAACAGAGACTGTGAGCTTGAGTTGCCAGTAGGTATTATCAAATCCCCTTTTAACTCTATCATTGAGAAACTCAGCCCCTTTGGTCTTCCATTTTATGGGTACTAATCAATTGGCAGTTTTACTAAGTGATTTTGGGAAGCATGTAATATAAATACATTAGATAGCATGCATATCAAAATATATGTGTATGTCTAGTATTAAAAACTTTTCCACAAAGAGGCTATCAAGAAAAAGAAAAGTATACAAGAGTTTCTGGCCAGCACAAAGAACTGTAATTCTAATGAGTTTTTTGCACCATTTATAGAAACCTCAGAAAAATTAAGCACAGCAGGGATCTGTGTTGTCATTAGTTACAAGACCAGAATACTACCAGTAGCAGTAATTCCAAGAGCTTTGAAGTGACCACATTGTTACAGAAAAATACCATCTGGTATTTTCCCCTGTTTCTCCATAAATGACATCTATATGCTGGAGCTGCTCTAATAATCTGTTCTCAAAAGGTGAAAACACTAAGCAGATGTGGGTCAAAATGAATTGTTTATATGGCATAGACTTCAGACAAGCAAACTAGACTTTCAAAGTTATTTTCCCCTACTAATGCTACTGTACTGTGAAGTAAAAAAAGCATGGGATAAAAAAAAATCACAAACAAAACAAACAAACAAACCCAAGATGCTACCATGAAGCCAAACATATAAGCTGTGTATCTAGAAAAAGGTACAAGATCAAGTTCTTGGAATCATAACCTAGAGATCTCAAAATATCAGATATTGCTTAGAGAATCTTCTGATCCACAAGTTACATGCCACTAAATAAAGTAAAGATTTTACAAAGGAGTAAAAAAAGTAAATTTCTCACCTGGATATGCATTTTATAATGTCAAAGTCTGAGATTCACATTTGTAAGCCATACTTCTGTTTCCAGTATAAACAATTGTAGTATTGCTAAGGATTATATTTCTTTTTTTTAAAAAAAGCAGCGTTCTGTAGCTGCTATATTATTCACACCAACAGGATTAGTACTGTTAAATATACCTTGAAAAAACCAGAGCAAGAATAAGTACTCAGCTGACAGTGAGAAGACTTAAGTTTTGGTCATCAATGTGACAACCAGGTGGTGTTAGGCAAGGTCACATGTATTTCTTTTTACTCTCTTCAAGTATTAAAACTGTCCTATGCTTATTTCTCTGAATAAGGAGTCAAATATACGAAAGAACCTAAAAATACGCTCTGCCATAAAGTTACAAATTATTACAAATTGTTGCAAATATTACAAATGCCATAAACTTAAGAAAGACAATACAGACATGTTGGTTTTTTCTGCACAATCAAATCACTTAGAAATATGTTTTTACCTATAGACATAACAAGACCTTTGAATATCATCCAAACTACGTGATGAGAAAGTGAGGTTTTCAGCTGCTGCAGTGTCCACTTAGTTTTAACTAATTCTTCTTCTCTACCCCCTCAGAGTCTTGTGAGGTTTTATTCTCCTGACTTACACATTCTCTCTAGATGCTGTAAGGCATTGTAGTTGAAGTTTTAGAAAGGGGAGGTCTCACCAGATAACAGGCAATTGCTGCTGCTAAAAGTGGCACTCATTACCCCAACCCACTCTTTGTTAAATTGGTTCAGCAACGTCATGAAATTTCACCTTAAAAGGACAATTAATCCTTTGACCCAATAAAGTTGAGCCTTTAATCCATACCATATCATTTCAGGAACTCAATTACATTGAACTGTTCAATGAACGGTGATCCTAGTCTTTCTTCATTATAACTCCTTTTCAGTTAATTTATAGTGAAATATTTGGACAGATTGTTACAATTATCTGCCTTCTACTATCAGGAGCTTTTCCTGCTTCTCTATGAATGATTCCTTATATTCATAGTTATTTACACAGCAAATTTTACCTGTATGCTAGCAAAAGCCGTCCTTCAACTTTCTTTTTTTAAAAATTCTGCCTATAATTTTAACAAAATCACTTACTTCTATTTTTACCCTGTTTTTACTTTCAATGCTGATAATTAGTCCTTGAGTTAGTAAGCTACGTAAACTCGAGCTAAGTTTTAAGCATCTGCACCCAGAGATTTGGAGTATTTTTGTTTAACATGAACCCTCAAGCAGCAGCAAGTAAAAAAGTAAGAAATCTACCCCAAAATAAAGCTAATATCTTCCTAGGAGTCTCTGAAACCAAAACATTTTACTGGATCTAGAACAAAAACAAACAAGCGAACAGACAAACAAGCAAACAATAACAAAAATCACCATAAAACCAAAAACAAAAAAACAAAAAAAAAACCAAAAAAACCCCAAAACAACAACAAAAACAACAACAACAACAACAACAAAAAAAAAAAAAAAAAAAAAAAAGAAAAAAAAAAAAACCCACCAAAAAAATTTCAACTTTTTT
>VXBR01009970.1:885692-925860 GCA_013400215.1 Cisticola juncidis | reverse complement strand
AAAAAAAAAAACCAACCAAATAATTTCATCATGTCTTAGGCTACATGTGGATCTCTGGCATTAATGATGCATTAATTTATTTACCACAACACTACTGAGATTTCTGGCCATTTCATCTCACTGGAATGAAAGTGAAAATACCTGCATGTGTCTCAGTCTCAGAGTTTTCTTGTTTTACTGCATTTTCAGGGGTAGCCAAAAGACAACAGAGTAAATACAACAAAGTAGCTCTCTTTAGAGACACATCTCTGAGATATTCTTGAATATTGAAGAACAACAAGTAGCTTAGTTCCCCTGGCTCATATTGTTCTAGGGAGAACTGTTGCTAAATCTTTTGATATGGGATAAGTCAGACCTGTTTAGTGAATAACTACTGCCATCTACTTATCTTTCCTAATGTCATTTTGAGACTGTTCATGTTATTGTGATCACACTAAACTGCACTGCATTGAAGAGATTGATGGGGAATTTATTTTTTTTCTTTTTCTTATACGATCTTGGCATGAATTTTTTATAATAGGTAAATCTGTATTATAGGTATACATATAAATATATAATTTTATAATATGTAAATCCTTTCTGTGGATAATGACAAGGCAGAGCAAGCAGTTCTAATAAACTCTACCACAGCAGCAATGCTTTCCTACTATTAAGCATCTTGCTTCAGTGATTTGTGTCAAACCTGTGTCAGGCCTGTGTTTCTCACTTGAATAAATAACTAAGGGAAAGACACAAGACAGAAATGTAGAATAATTGATAATTTTCTCAGTGGAGAGAAGTAACCTTAAAAAATTTAGAGTGTCTATGTGGTTCAGCATACTTATTAATGAATAATCATTAATTGCATCACTAGAAATACGAATGAATAATATGTTCAAAAAGTAGCCAGTAACAAAGTTATTCAAGTTGGCCAAGGTATATTGCTTTTTGACAAGCAGGAAAACAAATTAAATTTTAAATACTTTCAAATCTCTTTTAAAGCTTATTAATAAGAGAGAATTTTCTGTTCTCAAACCCAGAATCTAGTCACTTCCATTAAAACACAATACAATCAGAACCTTACATTTCTGAATTTAGACTCAAGATATCATTTCATTTTTCCATTGCAAACTTTACCTTTTAGGATGCAGTGGTGTGGCCCTGTATACTAAGGGGTGCTTCCATTGTTTAGAGGTAAGGATGGTGATGATAGGGTTGACTATTTATCGACTAACAAGGCAGACATTCTGGTGGGAGTCTGTTGTAGACAATTTATGACCTTTGGAAGAGGGGGCAGGCATCCTGGGAGTACTATGAGTATCTTGTGAGGTTATGCAGGCAGCAAATTAGAAGGGGCAAATCCCAACTGGGACTCAATCTGGTTACTGCCATAAAAGATAATAAAAATGGTTCTATAAATAAATTAGCAACAAAAGTAGGGCTAAGGAGAATCTCCATCTTTATTTGATGCAGGGGGAAACATAGTAACAGAGATAAGGTACTTAATGCCTTCTTTACCTCAGACTTAGTGGTAATACCAATTGCTCTCTAGGTACCCCTCTTTTCTAGCTACTTCTGCTGGACATGTCTTGACTTTCCCACAGCTTCAAAAAAAAAACCATGATGCAGAAGGATTGAGAAATTTAAAGTGGCCAAAACAGGAGAAAACATAACTGTGATAAGTCAGTACCTAGCAAAGGAAAATGGTGATTAAATCACATAACCAAGGCAAACCACTTGTGAAGTTTGGGGATGGAAGAAAGAAGCTATCATCTTCAGTGTATGTGTGTCACATTGCCTGAGTCAAAATGATGAACTTTAGGAATGCTGAAACTATGAGAATATAACCTCTGGGAGAAAACTCTTTCCCTAGATGTGTGCACTTCATTCTCTCCTTTACTCCATTTGCTCTGCTGTCTCATGTCTGAGATGTACCAAGGCAGTAGAGAATCAGTCATGGGCAAGGTCATGAGAAGCATTTGAAGACCAGGCACAAAAACAAGCACACGGGAATGAGCTCTCTGATGAATCACACAATCTAGAGCTAGTAGGAGTCACCAGCAATGTGACTCGACCAGACCTAAGAAAAGGAATATTCCCTGTTGAATAGGGATGGGTACGAGGAAGGTTGTCCGAAAAACAGCTCTAATAAAGGAGCCAACAAAAGAAACCATACACTGTATGGTACAATCTTTGAAGACCCGATTATAGGGTAAACAAAAAATATATATAACCTTTGTAACAGAACCTTGAACCAATGAACCACTACATTACCATATATGTAATATATGTATGCTAACGAGACACTAATTTTGAAGATTTGAGAAAAGCTAAGGTTATAGTTAACAATAGATGTTGCTGATTTAGCTGAAATGAATAAATAAGCTTTGCTGAAATCAGTTAAAAGTTAGAGGATGGTTAAAAGAGACCGGATTTAAGATAAGCTACCCTGGATCTAATAACTCATTGCCTGTCAAACAGAGAACCTAATCAATACAACGTAAGACCTCCTGTTTCCAGAAACCCACTGAGATAGTCCTGGAAATCAGGAAACTGGGAGTTCTACCAGCCATCAATCACATCTCCATTGAAAAGGGTGGAAAGTTTAGAATGAGGAACACTCATTTTACTTTCTCCTTTTGGTGAAAGGTGTCCCTCCTCACAAAAGGACCACTGACCCATTTCAGGGAACAAACTACATGTGCTTAATGGCCTTTGTGTCAATTAGCATACGCAGCGGAGAAGAGGAAGTGACAGGGGTATGAATATGCATTTGTATTTTGTGTATTCAACATTTTGTAAATAAAAAGCTTTGTTATAATCTGTGATCTTGGCAGTGCGCATTAGGGAGCTATCCCATGCGCTGCCCTCCTTGCAATAAATATGCACTTTGTAACTTTAACTGTTTGAGAGTTTTTTTGTCCGTCATGGTTGAATAGTGATACTAGATCAATATTCATTTTTAATAAATCAGTTACCAACCAATCATTAAAAAGAACTCAAAACATTACCTTATATGGAGCAAGTACATCAACGTATCCATGTCCATAATCCCATTCTAGTCTCCATAATCTAAGCAGACATTTCCCTTCCTAGCATCCCATCTCCCACAGCCTTAGATCCATGCCTACTTCATTGTCCACCATGGCCAGCCCACTCCTGGTCCCCAGTCACCCAACTCCACAAGTAAGAGTGCTGACTAGCTCTGCTGTGTTTACTTAGAAGTTGTTCTAGAAACACCCCTTCCGAAAGCAGCAGATAGTTTCAGTGTATGACCAAGACATGCATATTACACTGCTTTACACGTGCATTTCCATCTGCTTTCTTATTATTCATTGCTTCAACTGCGTTATCATAAGTTGTTTGTGGACTATTAAGCAGGAGAAAACTGGGTAAAAGAAGCACTATTACCTAGCTTAGCTGGGTTTATGAGGAGGCAACCATGTGATTTGGAGATTATATGCATGTTCAGACCCTAGTGTGCTGTTCTAAATTCTCACAGAAAAACAGTCATATAAAAATCCCTTTACAGGTTTCAGAAGCAAGGGAGAAGTCAATAACTAGGAAATAGCGACTGAAATGGCACATTCTCAAGACCTGTACAGATCTCCTGTACAAATTCTGAAGTCTATTCTAAAATCAAGTGATGATGCCTTCCTGTGCAATAATTTGTGACATACATTGAATTTATTTATATACTAAGATCTTGTGAAGGAGAGAGGATTGTTGTACTGAAGTACCTCAATATATGTATTGCTGAAAACATACAGTATGCAATAGCAACAAAATTGGGAGGTATCTCTAAATAAAATAGTAGACTTGCTGTCAAATAAATTTGATTTTGAAAGGTATTAATGTTGTTATATTCTATTATTACTTTGAGTTACAGTGTCTATATTGTCAGAAATGGGCATTTCAAAAGTACTCTTTCAGTCGTATTAGATTATCTTGCATAAAAATCACTGGCAAAGCCTTAACACTTTTTGTGGTAGTAGTAGTATAACAACACTCTGAGATAAATCATATTTTCTGAACCACTCTTTCTTTTATTCTTTTTGTTAATATTGTTTCTTTTTTTTTCTCTTGGCTTATATTGAAGCACCAACTAATTAAATGCATTAACTTTATTTAAAAGTCTCACTGCTTATTTATCCAAGAAAATGACCAAGGAACCATAGCAGGTAGGAATTAAAGAGCTTGTTTTGTCCTTATCTGTGCCTGAAGACAGAAATCAACTTGATAGATCTACAAGCAATCACTTCTTGAAGGATTCCAAAGTGGAAAATCCAAACTTTATAGGCAATTTATTTCAGTTCTTTATCTTCACCCATAGCAAGTTTCCAATTATATGTAGTAGAAAACTTCCTTGCTGAAGTCTGAGCTGTATAATTCTTACCTGATCTTACCTCACTATGATGAACAGTTCCTTTCAATTTTCCTGTTGCCGTTTATGTATTTGAAAACAATAGTGTTCTCTGAAAGTCTCCTTTCTCTTCTCTTTATGTTAGATAAGCCCAGTTGACTTAGTTCATCCTTCTAGGAAGAACTCTAATAATTTTTCTTATATTTCACTGAAATGGTTTCCCTTTTTAAAAGGATGTCTCATCATATGAAATTCACCTGATTTCTCATTTTGTGGAATGGATTCTAAAACACTGTGCATACAAGGAGTCTGCCCTTGCCCAGAGTAATCCTACACATTCTCAGTGGCTGAATGACACTGATAAAACTATAAAGATCCTTTCTCTTACATCAAAACAGATATCACATGATTCACAAAGAAATCTCAATTACTGTGGTTTACATATCAATATATTGATGATTGTCACCTTGATCTGCTGTTTACAGTTACAATTCTGATTCTCATAGCAAGTAGAAGTGCAAATACAAGCAGTCTGACATCTGTATTTAAGGAGCTACAAATAATTCTAAGTGTTCTACTATTACATATATACAAAACAGAAATAGAAGAGAATATTAACCTCTGCTGGCTCCTCTTCTGTTACTACGGAAACCAGAGTCGTCCTCAAAATAGGCAAGGTTCTTCACCCTCCAGTCAGATAACATTTTAATTTTCATTTGGTTATTGGAAACTCAACCCTCAAACAAAATTAAGTTCATCTTTGCTCTAAAGCATATGAAATACAGAATAAATTTGCACACATAATGATTTATAAATCGGAAAAAAATAAATGGTATCTGAATGGTAAGGCTTTTAAATTTAACTTATTTGTTTAAAATAGTTGAAGAAAAGAGATTTTATTTCAACACTAACTCATCATTTTGGAATTTCTCCCTGATATATCTTTTAAGTTTGTATCATTCTATTTGTTTCAGAATCGGAATTTTTTAGACTTAGTCATTAAAATAGTGCATCCCTAAGAGATCATGGCGAATTTGGGACAAAATCTTGTAGAAATACCTGGTTGTTATTCTGGAACTGAAATGCAAGTGTCCTCTGTATTTGGACAGATCAAACTTCAAATTTCCTTCCACCATGGTAGAAGGATTCAGATTCAATGTCATTTGATACTATTCTAAACCACATAATCAATTTATCCAAAATACTTACCAGATAACACATAAACTACTTAGAAAATTCCTAAACAATATTGCATCCAATTAGAACCATAGTTAATAAACTGCACATTTATTCAATTTTAAGAGATTAAAAATATAATTCTTTTAGCTCTTGATTGATAACAGAAAACTTATGAAATTCTTTTTCAAAATTAAAATTTCATTTTGCCTGAGGAAGGATACTTTACATCCTGAGTAAATGGAGATTTGATGTATTCTGGTTACTTTTTTTATATAAAGAAAGGTGAAGAATATGCTAATGACTCTAGTGGCAAGCAAGGAATATATGATTACTCAGTCACAATACATGAAGAAAAGAATAGAGATTGATATTTGCAAAGAATTACCAACATATATAAATCAATATAAATCAAATACATTCCTAATCATTGAGAAAATATCTAAGATCCCCATATTCATTCAGCTCTTCTAAGCATTTGCAGTCCTGCAAACAGAGCCTAGTATGTGAACCACTCATGTGGCACATCTCTTTCAAGTTTTAAAAATATTCAGCAGCAAAAAAACATCACCAGAACTATGTTCCTACTGTTTTCTCCTCTTTATTGCAGGCAAATTGAAAGCCAGAAATGGGTTTTGTAACACCTTCTAAAGGGTTCTGTTTGATCATATCTGCTCCAAATCCTACCCCTCAGTGGCAAAAGTACCTCTGACTTCAGTGAGGGCAGCACTAGGCCAGTCTGTCATACCAAACAAACTAGATGTGAGCAGCAGGCAGATAGAATGCCCCTGAATCTCATATAGGAAAAGGGCCTGAGCTTTTCTTGTGTATGGGATGAGCTCAATGCCTCAAACAGGCACCATGCTCATTAGCACATTTTGCAGATAGAAATAAATAAATTTTTAAAAAATCATTTAAAAAGATCAGTACAGGGAATTTTGTCCAAGGTTGGAAATTTAGATATTTTCAGGGGTTTTTTTTTGCAGTTTAATCCACTCAGAATGAAATCAAATTGGTAGTTGTTAAAAAATCATCCAAGAATACATTCTAATTTATTGAGGCTATCCAAATCTGTGAACATAATTCTCAAACCCATCCTGATGTTGTAAGTTCAGATATCTGGTCTCACAATATGCTTGTTAGGTGGTCACATCATAAAATATAAATCTTACTCTGTACTACACAATCTTTTATTTTGTTTTAGACATAGATGAGAGAGTTTTGTTGGGCCTGGACTATTCATGCTTTCCTTTAGCGATTGGCCTGAGACTTTGCCTTTACAGCCAACTTCACTCTACAAAGCCTTACTGACACCAATCATCGAGTGAAGCTGATTGAAATTCCATTCAGACACCACTGGTGAGAAGCAGCAAGTGGAGGAAGAAAGCTGATCAGTAAGAAATATTGAAACGTTTCAAGGAGAACTGTGTTTCCAGAAATGACACCACAGATGTGAGCACACACAAAAAAACCCCCAGGGCTATTAATTGATAAAGATGGTTTTGCCTTTTGGAGAGATGCTGTTTTGTTTACTATATAATTTCATGCCCTAGGAGAAATCACAGTGAAAGAAACTGCAAAAGATACTAATTAATTTTCAAGCCTAAGACAGAAATTTTTTTAAAGTTATCTGAGGACACAGCTAGCAAAATGCAGACAAACCCAAGGAATCGGAATTTTCTAAGCTGAAGAATGTCAAAGACAACAAAATAAAACAATGAAAATCAACAGCAACAGAAAAAATCAGCCTATGTACAACTTAAGAGAACAGATGTTGGATATTTACTTACCTTATATCACACCTTTACTAGTCAACATTTTAAAGTATATTTATAATAGCAAAAAGCCATTTATATGTGCTTATTATGTCACTTAGGAAATTCTTTGGATTGTTGAATCATTTACTCCTCAAGCTTAGCATTTATAAGTAACGTATGTATGCTTACCTTTATAAAGTATGGTCCAATGTGCTTTTTTCCTAAAGTAATGCATAATTGAGCAGGAAGGAAATAAGCATTTTATAAACCAGCTAATATAACAGCTAAAGATTATAAATTATGGACAAGAAAGGGTTTGTTTTGATAAGTTTTTGAAAGGGAATAGAAGCAGTAGGAATATGTGAGCCTTCAAATTCCAGTTGCTATAGCAACTGCTGGTATTTTTAGCCATCATAACAGCTTTAACAATTGTAGAGAATACCAGTGCTGCTCTCTCCAAATATCAGTGCTGATCTTTCCCTGTTTTTCCAAATAGAAGCCCATATGTTGCTGAAGCACAGGAAATTCTAAGTTGTGTTTTGCACATACAAAATAACTTGCATGACATTTTGTCAGCTTTGTCTCCCCTTGCAGGGAAAAAAATGAAAAAAGAGGCCAGAATCACTTGGCCATTTAATACAATTATAGAAAAATTAGGAGTAAGTCTTAAAACCTTATGGAATTCATTCCTTTTTGAATCAGTTAGGCTTTTTTTTTTTTTCTCCTTCTGTAGCTATTGGTAGTCACAGTTTTTAAATTGTATGTCCTTTTAGGACTTATATGCCTCATTCCCTATAGCTTCCTCCTTATTATACAGCTCACAATAATTTTACCAGTCCAAATTTCTTTTACACAAAGAGGTAATTTAGAAGAAGGCAATTCAAATCATAAACCAAAATTCCCAAATTATTTTCTTGTTACAAGTCACACAGGGGACACTTTTCATTCCTAATGAAAAACCTTGTGAAAGACAAGATGGTTTTTAGATTTGTTTCAACTTCCTTCCTATTTCTACTCATTCCAATGGGCCTGATTATGGCAGAAATCCTGGTTCTAAACACCTGCAGAGTAGAGAAAAACAGTTGCTTATAGCAGTCTGTTACTCCCACATATATAAATTGTGTGTTAAGTTATGGCTTTTGATTAAGGGTGCCATTTATTTGTCCTTAGCCAGATGCACACAGCCCAGGAGTCACAGCCATGACAGCACAAGAGTAGAATTCAGCCAGCCTTGATGCCAGCAATAAACAACCTCAGAAATGCACCATAATAATGTAGAAGGCACAATTTCTTTCTTTCATAAATCCCAGTTTACAGCCAAGGCAATCATCACGAGCAGAGTATGATTACACACCACTTAAGCCTTAACCACAATTTAAAACAAAAGGAAAGAGAAGGTAGGGTGTTGGTTTTTCTGATGCTTTTTCCTTTAAACATAAACACACACTTAAACCAAAATAACATCCTCTGAAATACGTCTAGGCTGCTCCAGCTAAATTCCAAGAACACAAAGGACAGAGCTGAAGGGCGCCCAGGATGTGCAGGGCCTTGCTGTAAGAACACTTGTTGTAGTGGAAATAACAAGAACCAATGGATGTGTCTTGCCTAACTTTATGTTGGCCTTTAATACTTCTGCAGACGATGCCACAAAAAGCAAAGTGCATTATTAGACTTACATATATTTATTATGACCACAGAAAATTACAAGGGGAAACTGTGCACAAAATAAAATTTCTTTGTGGTATGTGGTTTGTTTTTTAAAATCTAAAATGGTATTGACCTAAAAACCAATATATAATTTACATCCAATTTTAAAAACAGCCATAGATATTTGTCTTCTGAAATAATCTGAATAGATTATAGAGGCTTTTGTCCTCAATTAAAATGAACAACTAAACACTCTCAGGATGACTATTAATAAAATTGCAGGAGAAACCAAAGGCAATAAAGGATCACTAAACTTTGAAATGCCATCCGCTTGCCCCCACAGTTCTCAATTTTCTTTTTTAAGACTTCTTGAAAAGCAAAGTCCAGCCCAATTATACAGATAATGCATAACCCAGACTGAGATTATGCATTAACTTGCTGTTGCATGAGGTCATATTACCCTAAGAGACACTGTGAACAGGGATTTAGAGTCTTTAGTATCTAGCCATTTGTTTTTATATGAGTGCATGAAATGCAACCCAGCCTGCAGCCAGCAACTTTTTGCAATACCTGGTCAGCAGCCAGAGTGAATTCTCATCACTCACAAGCAATAACCCATCATGCCTAAATTGCCTTGGTGTCACGGTGCTGCCAAGCACAGCAATCTGCTTTGTTGCAGAAACCCCAGAGTAAAACCCCACTAAAGGCAGTCAGATCATCCACACGTGCAAGATCCATTCCTTGACTGGGACTCCAATCCCTTGGCTGGTCAAGCCCTTAGCTTCAGGAGGTCACCAGGCTCAACATTTTTCAGCTTTAAGCAAAAGCTGCACTTTGCCTTTCAAATGTATGGCAAATGTAGGTCTGCTATTACTTTTTGCTAATACAGCATTATGCTTCCTGACTTTTCACATAGATTAGACTGAACTTTTTTAAAAAGTTATTTTTGACACAAGAAAGTACAGTGAAGAGAGGCTATTAAGAAATATACTCAAAGACCCAGTCAGCCAACCTAATCTATGAAGCTCAGTGAACAACAGAATACCATAATTATTTGCTGAACTTAAAATTAATTTATTTTGTCCCTGGATGAATCTCTTCTACTTAATTTATTAAACAAAATGCTCATCAAGTTTTACCTTTAGGAAAAAATGACTAAATTTTGAAGAACAGCTTAGGTTTGGTGGGTTTTTTTGTTGTTTTTTTTTTGTTGTTGTTGTTTTGGTTTTTTGTTTGTTTTTTTTTGTTTACCTCCTGCACTGAGCACACTCCATGTCCTTCACGATAAGTACTGTTTCTTGGATGAATTCTCACATTTGGAAACAAACTCTACCCCAGATGGATCTATCTGCATGAATAAGGCAGGTTTGGCAGCAAGATACTTGCACAAATTAGTGAGGGAAGACACTACATCATCAAATATGGTTCAATCGGCCAAATAAATCTGACCTCAGACTTTATAGAAAGACAGCTATACATGTAAATATTACTTACTTTCACCAAAATTATTTTAAAATGTATCTGTCCACAAATGAAATCATAAACCAGTCGAATTTTAAAATTTTTGTTTCAGAAAACAAGCACAATACAAACTTCTATAATTATTTGTTCCTGAGTTACGGGGAGGTTGTTGACTTTTTTTTAATTCTCTTAATATATAAAGTCCTTTTTGAAGTCATCAGGTAACTAGAGAGCAGGAGAACTGTGTGATTTAGGCAGCAAGTCAGAACTGCCAAGCATAATAAGGATGGAAAATAGTTAATATTTAATTTGCAAAGCAAGCTGTTTGCAGTCACATTTATGTGAAGAAAGAAACTTCTTTCCCAAAAATATATATTCAGTAGATTTTAACTATAAGGGCATCTGAGAAAATAGTAATTCACATTTTTAAAGAAAAAATATTTCTCAACCCCAAATATATCAAATTTTCTATTTGTCAAAAGTTCTACCCAAATTAGTTGGGTAGATCTAGTTTAGTTTTGTTTGTGGCTTTCTTTTTTTAAGTAGGACAACTGCTTTTGCAGACTAGAAACCTTACTTTCCATGTATCATGTAGCTTCAAAATTTAACTCAAAGGCCAGTATGAATGGTTTTGTAACAGAGGACAAATGTCAGTTCGTGTCAATACTACATTGAAAAATAGGTGGTTTTTAAAATCCTAAAGTCAGGTTCTAGCTTCATTTACTACTATTTTTGGGGTTTCCTCTTTTCCATATGTTTGGAAACTGTATTTATACAAGATGTTTATAGCTTTAAGCTTGCTAAATAGATGCCAATCACAGAGAATTAGAGATGAAACACTACAATGTGTTTCAGCATGTGCTGTTAGCTTGTAGATAAACACAAGAAAATTTTTCTCTAGTAAGTCTGCCAATGAGTTGTGAGATCTTATGCTCCCAGTCAAAAGTATCTCCATTTTTTTTCTGAGGGTGTTGATCTACCTATTTAGGAGAAATATAACTCATCCCAGGCAAAACCATCTCTTCAAGGAAACATAACGTCACAACACAAAACATTCTACTTTTATGTCTTATCTTTTTAGCTCAGTCATATTTAAAGTTCTGTTCAAGACAGATTAGAAAAACAGATATAGCAGAAAGTATTTGAAATCCAAGACAATTATTAGCATTAAAAAGAAAAAAAAATCTATAAATGTAAAGGTTTCAAAACAAAACTCTATAAAGAAATAAAACTTCATAAATGCCTGGCTTCTGTTTTTTATAAGAGAATAAATAAAAGTTCTGTCTATTGCAGAAAAAAATATTCACAGCTGATTGCCAAACTGACATTTATCAGAGCAGCATGAATCAAAGCAACTTGTTTTGCCTTGCTTTCACTGAATTTTGGTGACAAGTTTATTTTTCCCTTGGTTGTCATGGAAATGTATACAGACCAAATTAATGCAGATAAAGCACTGCTGAAAAATCAATTAAGTTGTTCCTACTCAGCCTGTGCTGACTAATGCTTTTGGAGATACTTAGCAAACTATGGTATTCATATATCATTTGATACTAATTGCAAGTACATTTTATGACACTTTATACAGTCACTTGTCATGCTGCTATGGAAATGTTTATTAGTTTTCCCAGAATTCAACAAGGCATTTTACATTTTAGCATTTTCAAACATTTGCAATGACAGTAAAAGAGAAAAAAAAAAGAGAGAAAGAGGGGCAAAAAGAAACAGAGAAAGACTAGGAAGAAGAAAGAAGCACAAGCTCACTGTTTCTATTTATAGATTCTAGCATTGTATTTCAGTAGTATTCCTTTCTCTGCTACACCAAACCCTACAGAGGAATGACAGTAAAAGCTTGAACTCACCCCATCTTTGGCAGTTCTGAGTGTATTTCAGTAGTGTCCACTGGTGGGATTATCCAACACCTTTCATGTGCTATGATAAACTGGATGTTGCTAATGAAGGGAATATTCTGGAAAATGTCTCACCTTGAAGCAGCTGCAGCCTGACAAAAGGTAAAGGTGGCACAAGGCTGTCATGACATGGGCTACATGGTGTGGCATAACAAGGGACTCAGTTGCTTCCAGGTATGAACTTTCCCATCTGAATGGCAACTTCAGGCTCTTAATCCTGGCATATTGCTGGTGGATACACTCGTAAGGTGGATATTGTAATGGGAGATAGGTCCTGAAGGGCACTGCCCAGGACCTGCATAGGCAGATGGAAACAAGGCCACCCTTGTTTGGGTCCCTTAAGATTGGTGTAGTCAGTAGGGCCAGGTCTCTTATTCAAATTCAGCACACAGGGGCTTGAAGCTGGAATTGATGGCTGGTATTTTGAGTGGCTCATTAGGCAGATGAACTGTATAACTTTCTACACTGCTAATGTGGCATTTCACTGGTCAGCAGACCCTGATTAATAAGCAGCACCCTAACAAGTTCCACTCCACCAGAGCACTTGAAATCAGACAGGAAAGCAACTTCAGTTGAAAATGTCAGATTCCAGAATTAAAGCAAATGCAGTAATAATCAAACCCTAAATATCACCATTCTAACTAAAGGTGACAGTAAGAATAACCATGTTTTTTCAGGTTATTCAAAACACTTGTACTTTTTGCACAATAATTTTTATTTGTATAAAATTACATCCAATGTACTTAATTTTAAACCACCCATTATATCAGTAAAAAAACAACTTATTCTCAGGATAAAAATCCTTTCTTATTACTGAATATGCACACATGAAAATGGATAGGAATTTGTTAACATGATAATCTATTAAATCATATGTGAAATTATTTAAATCTCACTAAATCAGTTTTGGATTAAACACAAGTTTTCTTACTGTTTTAGAGTGAAACAGTTTCTAGAATTGAAACATGCAAGCCATGTCTGAAGGATTATTATTAACTTTCTATTCTTTTATCAAATAAAGAAAAAACCCAAAATCCTGCTAGTTACTGAAGACTGTAGATACAGGGTTCTCTCCAGGTGGGTATTATCATGTAGGGAAATGAGTAGATAATGATGAAATTGGTAAGAGTCATAATTACAGGATGCTAATAGTTGGCATTTTAATTATTTGTATTTAATTGAGAAGACAGTTGGAATTCGGGGTTGCATAAGTACATCAGTGGCATAGATACTTTTAATTATACACTCATCATGTATCTTTCCATCATAGATTGTGCTCAGAGATACCATCCAAAGCATTTCAGAGTGCAAGAAGGATACAGCTGGAGACGCTTGCAACTTACCACTGACAAGATGTAGTCAGCACTGATCCAAAGTTTAGTTTATGCTCTTAACACTGGTTTTAAGAGACACAGAATCACAGAATCAATTCTGTGGAAAAAAATCTCTGAGATCATCGAGTCCAACAGATGACTGAACACCACCATGTCAATTAGACCATGGCACTGAGTGCCACATCCAGTGTTTTCTTAAACACCCCGAGGAATTGTGACTCCACCACCTCCCTGGGCAGCCCATACCTAATCATCCTTTTTCTGAAAAAATTCTTCCTAATGTCCAATCTAAACCCCCCTTGGTGCAACTTTAGATTATGGCCTCTTGTCCTTTTATTGACTTTCTGGGAGAAGAGGCTGACCCTCACCTGGCTACAGCCTCCCTTGAGGCAGGTGTAGGGTGTGATATGGTCACTCCTGAGCCTTCTTTCCTCCAGGCTAAGCAACCCCATCTTCCGCAGAGGACCTGTGCTCCAGATCCTTTACTAAATCCACTGTCCTTCTCTGGGACAGCTTCTCACTCCAGCACTTTCTTGGAATGAAGGGCCCAGAACTGGACACAGGATTTGAGGTGTGACCTTATCAGTGTCAAGAGAACGAGGACAGTCACTGCCCTGGTCCTGCTGGCCACACCATTGCTGATCCAAGCCAGGATGCCCTTGGCCTTCTTGGCCACCTGGACACAGCTGGCTCAAGTTCAGCTGCTGTTGACCAGCACCCCCAGGTCCTTTTCCACAGGATAGCTTTCCAGGCACCTTCCTCCTACATGTAGTGCTGCATGCGGTTGTTGTGAAGAACATAAAAATTAAATATAAAATTCGTCTGCTAAAAAAATTTTGATTAATTTGAACTTACCATAAGAAAGGATTTTTGGAACTCCAATGGGGAAAAAGATCTAACTCTATGCTATAGTCCATCTACATTAAAGTATAAGCCTGTATGTACATTACTCAATTTTAGTGTCAATTTAATTGGCAAATGGAAAAAGTGTGACCTTTAGTAATTTTACATCCTAATATTCCTCTCCAAAGAAAAAACTTTCTCTTAAATATTTAAAGCTCAATATCAAATATTATTTTTGCATACTAACTAAAAGTAAAGACAAGGCTGGTCTGCCCTGAGAAATGTCCAAAGACACTTTCAAGTTACTCTTATTTGCTTTTCAAATAGTGATTCAAAGAATATAGCCGATTAATCATTTCAACTTATTTTTAAGTATGTTCAATGACAATTTTTAAAGTTGTGCAATATGTTTAATTTAAAATACTACGCTGAATTTTGAAAAAGGCTTTTTTCCCCCCCTGTAGTCTCCACAAGGCAGAGTACAAATTTACACTTGGCTTTTAAGATCCTTCAATCACTTTTGAACACATTCTGACCGATTTCTGAGCCAGATGGATGTGGATCAAGAATTTATAAACATATGGCGGGAATGGTAACCAATATGCTCCTAGAAGTGTATAATTATTCATTCCAAAATATATATCCCAGGGTTATTAATAGTCTCTCTTTGTAAGTTTCATATTTTTGAAAGGTTGAGATTTAGAATAGCTTATTTCATATAAGTTTTCTCCAGTGAAGTACCAGCCCAGCAGAGCCTAACTGGTAAGTGCCCAGAATGATTGTAAAGCTTAGTTACAGGCTTTTAGGCAGGAAAAGGCAGTGAAATCATCCTTCAGTGAAATCAGCACATGTTCTGTCATCCTCAAGCAACTGACATGCTTTATTTCATCCACCCTGTTGCACTGTCCACCAGTGACGTCAATAAACAACTAGAAATAAAGGGCTTTGCTTTGCCTTAATTTACATGTGTGCAAATAATGATGTATTTAATGTGGCACAACAAATACACTGGCGAGACTAACAGTAAATTAAACCAGGAGACTGTGCCCTCATACTGCTCTTGGAATCCTTCAAATGCAATATTAGACAGTGAGGTAAAGATCTTTTATCAGGTCTTTTCTCAGCACTCATGAGATCCACTTTAGTGACTTTCCCTCTGTAGTTAGCACACATATTGGTTCTACAACCCCTTACTTCTGGAAAAAAGTACAAGAACCCAAAAAATCCCCACAAAAAAACAACAAGGAATGAACAGGATAAGAGGGAAATTGGTGCCAGTATGTTTTGGAAGCCAGTTTTACACCGTCCATCTCCCTCGATTCTTTGTGATGATTCATGAAGCAGCAAGTGCCAGATTTTTAAAAGGCATTTAGTACCTATGGATAATAATATTATTAAGGACAAGGCATCACAAGAACATTCTGCTCAAGTGCACTTGTACAATGTAGACTTGGCTTCTCAAACCTTCTGCTACTTAAAGCCAGATTATACAAATTAGTTCTTTGAGATGTAGCCATGCACTACACCTAATATTTCTCTTTCAACATCTTCTGACATTGTAATGACTTATAACTAATTGTTTTGAAGTAAATAAGTACATCTGTTTCTCAGAAATCCTGATTTAAAAACAAAAAATCAATATGACAACACATCTTGACATTTTCTTTTGTGACTTCACTCCCTATTCAGCAAATTTAGCAACAAACCAACTGAACTGGTCACTATATAATTTATCTCCATCAGAGAATGGAAAAAGCCCATTCATCTCCCTTGTATAAGTTTTTTTCTCCTAAGTCCTCCTCTACTTGTCCATCCAAATATTGGGAATCTCTTTCTTTATTTTACTTTGCTAACAGACAGTCCTTTTTTAATTTGACACAATGCTCAAAATAAAAGCTATTTTCATTTTGCCAGTTTCATGGTTTGTTCCTTATCTGGCTCCTACTAGCAAATGTTTAACTGCCACTGTTTAGTATCAAGCAAATAAAACTGAGGATATACGAAAAGAAAAAACCAAACCAGCATAGATAAATTGTATATCTGGAGTTTCAGCAGTACTTTGGCATCCAAACACTCATGTTTTCATCTTTAATGGTTCTACTGCTGTGGCTACTTGTGACCTAAGTGTTGGGGAGCTACAGATGCTGACAGGCTGACAAGTTACTCTCTGCTCTGGATGGAGTATTTGCAGATGGGTACCTGATTAGCATAGCCAAGCCCTCTTTAGTCTATAAAGAGTTCAGTACTAACAGCTCTGAAGCAGGGTAAGCATTTTGGGCATCCAGAGAGATGAATGAGCCTTTGAACAAGAGGTGAAAAATTCATCCTGCTGTAGTTTCACTAAATTTGAGCAAAGCAATCAACACCTTCTAGATATGGCACTAATTAACTAAGAACATCAATCCAGCACTGCAACTGGAACTAGAAGGTTCCTAATGATCCTGGTGAAAAACCAAGAGAGATTAAAAATAAAAAAAAAAAAAAAATCACTTCTCTCTGAAGTGCTAAAGTGGTAAATCAGCATTTACCTACGAATTTCACCACTTGCATGCAAAATAGTGTAATTAGTCTGTTGAACTGCTCTGTCACAGTACCGTATCAGAAGTAAAATGAGCTGTGAAGAGCTGGAGAGCTAAATCTTTACTCTGCTGAACCACAGTACCCCAGAGATAGGTAGGTTTCCTCACAGCAGTGTATATTTGTAAACAGAAAATTTACATTCTGTGTTTTTCTACAGTTTTGCTGTTGTTGAAAACTTGATCCTTTGATATTTCCTGGCTCCCATTACTTTTTTCTTATTTTTGTTTTAGAAAAGGACATTTCAGGCAAGCTTTTTTGACACAAATTCCTACTTTGAAAAAGCAATTGGCTCAGGGATAACATTTAGAGGAAAGCAACACAATTAATCCAAATATGGTTCCGGTGCATCACATTAAATGGTAATCTTCTGTCTCTGGGTATTTGTAATGTTTCTGGGGAAGCCATCTTCAGCTATTGTAACTATCTAGCTATAAAAATGATGTACAAACATGAATATATCTTGGTTTGTTCCATATTTTCTACCAAGTGGCTATAAAGGCAATTAATATTCTGAAGTTTTTGCTTCAAACTACAAAGTATGTGAGTAAGGGTAAATATCTGAAGTTCTTTTTCATTATTGCAACAGAAACAGCAAGTTTCTGAGTGTATTGAGTCATGTTTCACACAAAGTTAATTATATGTTACTCAGAGTTTTTGTAATTTGAGAAGTTTACAATATCCTGTAAGTGCTGATGTTCCTTTTGAATTTGTAAGTAAGATCTTAAGAGTTTAGATATTTATGCTAATAGCTCACATGACTTGAGAAATCAGGATAATTTATTCATGCAATTACTACTACATTAAGTAGGATTTACATGCACAAAGAACTGTTGCTTAAACCAATTGTTGAAAACTCTTTGTAAGAAATGTAAATATTTTCAAATAGAATTTGGCAGAAGATGACCATTACTTGATAATTCAACCTGTGAAAAAGATACTTGAGTTTATGTGATTTTTCCATGTCATGAAATTTACCACTACTTATCAAGCTTTATTTTGACAATGTGTAATATTGCATGTTATAATACTCTATATATACTATATACTATACTATATATATATATATACTCTATATAATACTCTATGCAAAAAACATATTCCACAGTTCAATACTACCAGTCTTCACTTTTGTACAGCCATGACAGAAATGAATAAAAAAGTATTAAAACAAAAAATCTCACTAGTAATGTAGGATAAAATGGCTAAAGGTCATCTTGTACCTCTTTTCCTGAGAAGCCTGTGTTAATGTTGATTGTAACTCATGTTGGGAAATAGAAAACTGGGCCATTAAGAAGGGCGGTAGACATACATATTATTCAGTTTTTTAGATTTTTTTTTTTTTCCTTATTGACCATAAGCTCAGAGTGGTCTTAAAACTGGGGAAGTTTCTCAGAGAAAATGTTAGCTTGTAATCCTTATCGATACTTCATTTATGTAACCAGTCCTTCGAAGCCAGAAGCCTAGACCTTAAGCCCAATATATCTCTCCATTTCAGAAAAAAAAAAGTTATAGAAAAATCTTTTTCTACTTCTGTAAAAGGAGACACTGAATTTCAATGTATGTGTACAATTTTATATATATATCTAATACCCAGAACCATATAATTTACACGTTGTGTCTAATTATGTTAGTGTCAAATAAAGCAAAAGCATATTATTTTCTGAAGCTGTATTAAAACAGTGTTAAACTAAATCTATTATTTACAAAGCATGAATGACTAAACTGAAAAACATTCAAAAACTATCTCAATTAACATATGGAAAATGGGCCCTCTTGTGACTCAGGCCATAAAAACAACATTTGCTGATTTGACACATCTACAGGCATAACACTGATAGAACAGTACACAGGATTAAAACCACAAATACATTTTCTTGTACATCAGCCTACCAACTCATGCAACAGGAATGTAGACAGACCCAAATAATATACCAGAATTTGCAACATTTCTGTCCATGTTGGAGACTCAAAACCAAGGGATGAAGTAGAATTCTTTTTACAGCAGTCCTAAAAAAGGTTCTGATTTATAGTGGGAGAGCACCTAGAAATAGCCATCTTTTCTTTACATAAAAATTGTGGTATTTTTTTCATTTTTTTCTATTTGTTTAATTATATTCCTGCAGAAACAAAATGCAAACACTAAAGTATTAGTTCCAAATAAACAACAGAGAAAATATTATTATATATGGATATTTTCTGCTTAATTTTCAGGGCATTTAAATTACCATCAACTTCCACATCATAGTGATCATTTGCCTAACTATAATTTCATAACTATACTATAATTTCATATAACTATAATTTCATAACTATACTATTATTAAAAAGATTCAAAATTACATATATTACTGAATGGAGAACCTCCATGTAACCTACATGAGTTTTTTTCTCTTTTGGTTGTGCCAGCAGAACTACCAGTGGTCTTCAGCATACAGCCCATATGTTCTTCCTCTACTGTGCATGGTTATTTTTCAAATAGGTTCTCAAAGCAGATGTTCAAATATTCTGTAACTTTCCCACAGAGACTTCAGGTTGAATTGCTGCCCTCCATTTGATCTCGCTAAGGGAAAACCCTGCTTCACAGAAAACAGTTGACAGGTAAAGACATTTGGATGACCTCCTCTTCCCTCAATCAATACTTAATTTTTTTTAAAAATGTTTTACTCTTTTTGAAACTGGAGAGAACAACAACAAATGAACAGCTAGACTGGCTGTTGTCAGAGAAAGTTGCTGGAAAATTGATAAATCTGTACTGTGGGGAAGAATTGAACATTTCTTCTGTAATGAAATGTCTTGGGGTGGGAAAACAGCAATTTGTCATGATCAACAGTGGACTAATGACTAGGCAGTAGTCAAAAAAAGCAACATAAATTCTAGGAGGTACTATGAAAGAAAAATGGAAAAAAAACCTCATTACACCACAGTAAAAAACATCCTTCTTATACCACTTGAATATCCTTCTCTCCTATTCCCAAAAAGGACTCGAAATAACTGCAAAAAGCCAAGTGAAGATAACTAACGCTTTCCATGTGAACAACTAAGAAGCCCAGGATTGTTCAATTCGAGTAAGGAGAAGTTCCAAGCCTACAAAAACATAAATTGCACAGACATGGTGGAGAGCTGACTAGATTATTCACTGCCTCTGTCTATATGAGCACTGGGCATGATCAAGTGAAACCAAGAGATGCAGGCTTGGAACTAACAAAAGGCTGTGATTCATTGCACGCTGCTACACTGAATTGTGTAATTCCTGGCCAGAAGATGTCACAGATGCAGAGAGTTTTGTGGACTCAGAGGAAGGGTGTGCAAAGTGAACTTTTAAATGTTACTAAATAAGAAACCATATCAACACTAAATACCTAAATAGCTAAATGATACAAAGCTCAGGAAATCCTGTTAGCCAAAATACATTCAGAGAACAAGAGTCTTGAGGAAGTTTTACATCCTTTTACATTGTTTTTTTATTCTTCTTCAGGCATCAGTATATGCATACCTTACAATCAGGATACCACGCTATGTAGATTCATAGTCTGAACCACTGAGCTATTGTCATGTTCTGAAATTTTCCAAAAGACGAGGCTGAGATTTGACAAAATTTATATTGGAAAAAATTCTCCCATCAGGGTGGAATTAAAATCTTAACTGGATAGATAGAGGGAAAAACATCAAAGTAGAAAAGCATACATTCTAGGGTCTAGGGCAGTCAGGTTTAATCTCTGCTAGTCTGTCATTTGTAGGCTGAGCAGCAACTTGAAAAACAGCTGTTCTCTATATTTAAACATTCATTTTGCCACAGAGAGCATCTCTTGAGTTCAGAAGATTTCTGTGACAGCTTTAACTAGCTAGACATTTAAGTCTGTACTTTGTTGACCAGAATAGAGAAAACTGACCAATTATAGGCAGAGACAAAGCAAGGCTGCTGCCAGTAGTGTGATGGTGAGATCACTCACACAGCAATGATCTGAGAGGAGAACACCCAGACATTTAGGTGCTGGCTTCATCCGCACTTTGGTGGGGTGTGAATAATGCAACAGCCAGCCAGACAAGCTTGTGGGATGCTGCATGTGAACTCAGATGCTGCACTACAGGAACATTAGCAGAAGCCCAGCACTGTCCCACTGCTAGATTTAAGCTGGTTTGTTTTAGAGCAGTCAGGAGGATGTGGAAAACCTGTAAGGAGCTACTCTCTATTTTTTACATTCCGGATGTATTTCCAGACAAGAGGCTTTTTACAGACCTACTTGTCTCCTAGTGTGAAAAATTTTGATAGATCTTGGGTTATTTCAGTACAGATCTTGGGGGCCGGTTCCTGTTTTAAAAGCTTTGCCATATTGATAGGTGTTAGTGTGCTACACCTAAATCTATTTTTATGGACTGTAATACTGACAAAAATTGTCTTTGTTTCTGATATCTCAAAATACACAAAAATATACAAAATTCAACAGCAGAGGAAAAAATCCACAAACATATACACATGGCTATTCTCAATGTAACATTTTGCCTTTTTTGACTAAACATGCCCGTTGAATACATGCAAACAGATTTGCTACCACTGGCAGATCTGAAAGGCATTCTTTTAAAAAGACAAATTGATGTTCTAACAGTTCAAGGTTTGTGTTTAATCAAATACATGGAAAAAAATTACATAGTTATCATTAAATATTTGGTTATAGAATTGTAACAGATAACTGTATCTGCTTATTTAATAAATAGGTTCACACATTTGCTAGCACTAAGGGATTGTGTTATATATTAGAGCTTATTTTGGAAGATCTTTGTTCTAAGTCCTTTTGAGGTCTGTGTTATGGTCAAGAGCCAAGAGCTTTGGCAGCTGTTGCCAGCTCTATGTGGTTTGTTTAAAACAATAAGGGAGTTGCCTAGCAGCATCACATCACACATTTGGTACCCTACAGTATCTCACATTCCTAACTACTCTGCACATCCTCACAACTTAAAGGAACACTGTCAAGTTAATAACCTTACATGAAAAGTGGACTTCTCTTTCACCCATAATTAGATATATGAGGTGAGAGAAGGAAAATTGACATTAATAAAATATTATTTGCATTTTCTTTGTAGCAACATTTGATACTTTATCTCAAATCAGCAATATCTGTTATCACTTATGGCCACACTGTTTGGCTTAAAAATAGTTGAGTAGAAAAGCAAAGTCTTCATAAAAATTTTACCTGACTAACAAAGATCTTAAAAAGTTAATGTTTTTTCTCTATATACATACAATTCCTATCACTAACACTATACGCACCACCAAACATTTTATAAAATATAGATTTACTGCCAAAAAATTAATTTGTTATTTTTTTGTTAGGTAGCATTTATAGCAAAGGTCGCTAGAAAGACCTGTGGGGCCTTCAGACCTCATGCAAAGTCACAGAGAGTTTAGGGTCTTTTGCTTACATAAATTGCAGCCCTAGCCCTCCAGCTGACATAATATACCTTTTATATAAACATTTCTGAAACAGTCATAGAGAAAGGTATTAAGAAAATAAAAAAAAAAAAAAGAAAAACCAAGGAGTGAGAAAGTCATTAGGAGAGGTGAGGAAGACTAACTGCTTAATAGAAAGGTGAAATGAGATACTGTAGATGAAAGAAAAAAAAAAATAACAATGAAAAAAACGGAAGATAAATCATCAACAATACCATATATATAGCTTTTTTTTTTTTTTTTGAGGATATACTTCTATATTTTTGGTTGCTTTCGTTTTTTGTTTTTAACTGCTACAAAAGGAGCAGAGAGACAAAAAAGACACAGCATAGCTTTAAAAACAGTAAGCATATTCTCGGATGTTTTCTTCTTTTTCCATCCACAACTACATAGTGAAAGGTCTTAATGTACCAGTGGTAAAGTTTCATTTTTATCTAATGGAGAGTTCAAATAGATGTATAAGAAATGTAAAATAATTCATAAAGGAACACAAAAATTTCTGCTACCCTAGGGCATGCGGAGAGTTGCCAGCACAATATTCTATGCAACTGTTCAAAACTTCCAGAGATTCCCTAAAAGTGAACAGAACAATTGTAAAGTATAGACAAAGGCACACATATAGAGTTACACATTTGCTAAGTTGTGAGTCATCAACCTTGTATTTCAACATGTAATGACATTTTGGAAAATGTTTGCTTCCAGTGGTTCAAAGTCCTTTGGGATATTTTTACAATCTCCTGCAGAGTTTCAAGCTTCTTAAATGTATGGATGGCACCATTGCTGCTCTGAAAACTTTTGCCACATCTTCCTTTCTCGCACTCCCACTGTCAAACACTGATTCTCTGGATTGGAACTGGCTGTGAGCCATAAACAACTGCTACTGCTAGACCAGATTCTCCATTTAAATCCCAAATGTCTTACCTGAATTAATGAGCACAAACATGTTTCTGGTGTATCATCTGAACTGCTTCATTAAATAGCAATGCCAATAGCTAGGGGGGTTTTGTTCATGTTTATATGATGAGGCAGCATTTGGGACTGAGGAATTATATCACACTATATCCAATCAGGTCAGTAAAATGAAGCCAGGTGGCAGAAGATGAGGTCATGACTGAAGCATTTGAAGTGCTGCATCATATAAAAATGGCATGGATGCTCAGCAAGTGCATAAATATCATCGAGGATGGCAAAATTTTCTACTTCAGAGGACATATAATAAGTTAATATGAGCATATTTAGATATGTATGTATCAAGCTCATTGCCCACCATCTGAAGAATAGTATGATCTAAGAAAAGAAACAAAGGAAAGGGTTAAAACCAATGCAAAGTTCAAGACTGTTTCTGAAAGATAAATAAATGACAACAAAAAGAAGCAGCAATGAGAAGTGGGTTCACATATGGGAAAATTCAAAGATAAATTTTAAAATTAGACAGCTGCAGAGCAAGAAAGCACTAGATGTTTTTTCCTAGTCAATGCATTTTGTAGACCATAACTGTTCCCCTATTACTAATTCTTTATTCAACTTCCTCAAACTTTAACAATTATAAAATCCATCACCTCTTGTGACTTTTGGTGTCCCACCTCTCCACTTGTCAGTTTGTCTTAAATATTTTTTTCTTTAACTGAAGAAATTATGTAAGCATCTGAATAAAGGATGGCAGGTGGATAAGTTTAGAAATGCACATACTTGACCTTGGGTAGCCAAAAAAACTCTTCCCAAAATAACTCTCTATGATTCTGTAAATTCCCCACCAGTGGCCACTTAACCACAGAAGTGTCTGAACTTATTAGATCATCTTGTTTTTCACTTCAAAACTTCCTACAGCCATTATACACTTCTAAAAACATCCCAAGCTGACACATTCCAACATTGTTTGGAATGAACAGCTCCAAGACTACCTTCTATACAAACCAAATCAATCTGTATTTATTTTAATCAGAACACCATTTCTCACTTATCAAGCTGAATCTTTCAAGAAAGATTCTCTCCCAAAAGAGATTCTGCATCCTGGTAGGCATATTTCTCTGCAGTACCTCACTCTAAAGGTTCAGTTACCCATTTGATTTGGGGATTGGTTCATTTCTATAAAGTATGTAAGACTGAAAATGTCAGTTTAGATTTTTTTTTTTTCAATCAGAGCACCTGCATAATTAGCACATTTCTTTTTTTTTTTTTTTAATAAGTTAAAAAATCATGTTCCGTTTTCTGAAAGACAATTTGTGGTGGCTACCTTAACTACAGGGAGGAGTTTTTCTCCACTTTGAATAAGGATTTAACATGGAGTTTTTTCTTTCTGTTTCCTTTTTGTTAGTTCTAAATGTGAGAAAGAAAAGTTAAAATTGCTTGGTGCTTTGCTTGCTTTGAATACCACAAGATTCCACTTAGTCTTTCATAGCCCACACAAGAACTTTTGCTCCACACAGTATTCATAATACCCATACAAAGTACCAAGGTTTTAACTAGTGATCTTAAATTCTCAATATTAGAACAGAGCCTTATCATGTTTATCCAGCTAAATGATTGTCACTATAGATGCATATACTAACTATGCTACATATAATAATCTGCTTTTGGCTGCTTTGGATTTTTTTTGCACAAGAGCTAGGGCACCTATTATTCTTTGTTTTTTCACTTATAAACCAAATTTATGACTGTGAGAAGTAAAATTTAAATATAGAGAATAGGCTTACACTGGTTCTGAAAAATAATCACTGAAAAGTTTGGGAGAACGGCATTTACTACGAGAACCAATCTTTTCATTTGGAGCAGACTGGTGTGGAGCCATTAAGCAACTGGCAAGTAGTAAACTGTAAAGTTTAATATTCCATGCCCTCAATGTTGGCACCTAATCAAGCTGTAAGTTTCAATAATTTATGCTTGGCAGATGTGCATTTCTTTCCTTAAGCTGCCTTTGAAATATTGGACATTTCAGACAATGGCCAAAATTATTTCTTAGGTTGGAAAGAGTAAAACAATCAAGCAGAAACATAAATAGAATAGGAAGCAATAAATAAGAAGAAAAGCACATTGAGTTTAGTTACCTCTGCAGTGAAATACATGGTAGCACTAACGAATTCCTCAGGACAGGGACAGTAAAATGTTTTGGTTTACATATGTACAAGTAAGTTAACATACACTGACAAATTAGCCCTTTCTTTCCATATATTTTCACATATTCTGAAAACAGAAAACTGGTGGCATATTTGGATTAATATATTTGTCTTCAAACACTACTCAACACAACATCAACAGTATCATAGGACAGGAATCTTCAACAATGTTAAATTTCCCAAAGTTGGTGGCACAGCTAACCTGCTTCAGCAGGAGCATGATTACACCAACACTTGGTATTTATGAAGGAAAAAAAAAATTCCTAACAGACACACAGACACTGCAACAGAATTCAAAGTCCTATATTAGCCAATTAGTTCTTTTGTACAGCCTATAGGAATATTCTAAATACTGGGCAAGGAGGCAGCTCCAGTCACTGTTTGAGGGACAAAACTTCCTTCAGCTGGTTTCAGGAACCAAAATAAAACAGGGAAAAACTCAAACCCCATTTTTCCAAGAATATTACTTATGAGGCCACAGTAGAGTAACAATACTGCCACCATTTCCCACTGAAACCCACAAACATTCCCATCTTTTCCAAATTCCAAAATAAAGAGTATGACTAATATAGCATGTAACTCTTTTTTATGGAAGTAGAAGTTTTTCTGTAAATTCCTGATTACTATGCCACTTCTCTGTTCAGCTACTTAGGATCCACTCTGGAAGCTGCTCTTGCACCCACCTGAGCTGGGATTGAGGTCCCTTCACTGCAACACACCACACATCCACAGTCAGACCATGCTTCCTACAGCCTTGGTCCCAGATATCCCATAGGATAGTCCCAGACATCCCAATTGCTAAAATAACTTAGTCTTGGTTCAATGACTAAATGACAAAATACAGCTGGATCTGGTGCCTCGGAGGAGGCGCCCTGAACTAAGGAACCCCCAGGCTTTTGCACCCTCTGAGCTCCTGCTGTGACACCCAGCTGGGCCACAGGTCCCTGTGCCATTTGTTCAAAGGGTCAGTGCCAGGTCACAGACTATTGCCTCGGGCTCTCCTCACCCAGGGCTCAACCTGCAGCTGCACCCTGAGCTATCTGCACTACAGGGATTCCTGAACTTTCTTAGCATTGCTCTCTCAGCAGTTGAATCAAGTGACAGCAACATTAACTGGCTCTGATTAGACCATACATCCATGCATTTTTACCTGAGAAAGAAGTAATTAAACTTTCACCTTTTTTTTCCTCCCTCCCCAGTCAGACTACGTGTTTGATTAAGGCAAAATGAACACACAAGGATTAAGTCCCTGCTGAGCAAGAATTTTTCATGATTTGTATTTTGGATCAAACACAGCAATGACTTGAATAAGCAAATCTTTGACCAGAAAGCTGGCTACTATCAACCTTTTCCTTTTCAAAATACAAAACACACATAAATAGTACATTTTTATATTTTTATATACTATATTTTAACAAAATATTTGCATTCTAGCAAAGCTCTATTGACCTGAAAACATGCATTTCAGGCTTTCATAGATACTCAAATCTCAAATATTAAAAACCTATTTTTTTCTTCTTCATAAAGGCAGCAAATATGCTAATAATGTACTTTCTGTAGCTTCTTTCAGTCTTTCACTCAAGACCAAGATTATTTTCATCTATTTTTTATTCTGTGCAACAACTAAAGGTAAAATATCTACAGTAAACCTGATTTCCTCTCTCTGGCTGATACTGAACCATAACAGTCCAACTACTTCAGTGCATATTTCAATATTATCTCTCTACTATTGTCTCACTATAAAAATAAAACAGCTAAATGTAAAACAGCTACCCTCTGAGACTGATTTATTTTCAAGAAAAATCTTTAGTTCTCAAAGTCAAATCAATACACAAAAGTGCATCTAGATGATCTTCAGTGGTCCCATTCAACCTCAATGATGGTATGATTGCGTAATTTCTGTTCCCTAAATCTTTTTTCTCCAATAGACAGATTAACAACGGTGCAGATCAGGTATTTAGACACATTCTACTTCTCTGAAGATGTGCCTAAACAGTTGAACAGGATGCCAGGGAAGGGGTTGAGACACTGTCCCTGGAGGTATTTAAAAGATGTGTGCATGTGGCACTTTGGACATGGTTTGGTGAAGGACTTGGCAGTGCTGGATTAGTGTTTGGACTCAATGATCTTAGCAGTCTTTTCCAACCTAAATATTTCTATTATTCTTTGATGCACTGCCTAAGAACAGATGCTAAAACACCATTATCATTATCATTACTGTTATTTACTGGACTGTTGAAGGGCAGAGTTCACTGCTTTGACTGGCATTGGCAGAATATATGAATTTCAAAACAAATGCTTTGAAATTATGCTTACAGTTGATAAATTTTGTATGCTGTAGTGGCTTACTGTGGTTCTCTCAGCCAGACTGTACCATCTTGCAACACAGAGCTGTAATTCTTTAGCCTTATGTACTGAAAATTCCAAACACCCAAACAAAGCTTTTTAAATTTAGGAATGCATTCTGCATATATTATGTTGGAATATATATAATTTATATTTACATATACAAGTTTATCTTACATGAACAGAACTTGGTGAAATATGTTTAATTTCTCTATTTCAAAAGAATAATTTTTTAAATTTTTATTTTCTGATTTCTTCATTTTTCTAAATAAAATTGAAAGACAGCCTCTTTTCTGACTGGTAGCTTTGTGCTGTAGTTAACATGCTATTCGGCTGTCTTTTTATGATTAAGAAATAGAAATGTTCACTGATTTTCAAAAATGCCAAGAATGTGTTCAAACTCTGTAAGTATAGTTATCTTGGAATCTGTGCACCAAAAAGATAAGGCCTCTATAATTTCTGGGTTAAATTTTAGTTCTTTGTATGTGCAGACCAAAAAACAACTGACTTACAGTAATTTCGGTCAATGGGAGGTAACAGTGGGAGTGTGTGTCTGTACCAATATTTGAGGATAGTACTGAAAATTTTAGGCGTATGGCAATTAAAATACCCCAAGAACCTGAAGAAATGTTTCCTATATTTTGTTTTAATTATTCATGTGAAGCTGATAGAATAAAAATCTCCATATGGCTCTGAGAGATAAAAGTTATGAAACGCCATCCACCATGTCAGCTACATTTAATCGTCATGTGAAAACATCTATTGGACAAGAAGTCTGACCATCTGTTGTTCAAATACATTATAATGAGAAAAGTTAGAAAGTCTTTAGTTTATAGGAAAATACAACTAATGTCACTAAGAGTAACAAGTTGAATGCAACAATAAAAACTAGCAAAGAATTAAGACTTAATTCCTAAAGCAAGCACCACTCCCTTTCATTATACTCCCATATTGCTTTTTGAAGAATACTGAGCCAATGTTTTACCCATGGTTCTACTGTCAAGTTTCAAATAGCTACTGCTCTGAGCAAAGCTGGCAAAAAACTTCTAGATTTAATCTATCACTTTAAATAAGTGAGTAAATTCAACATATGGGCCAACTCACTACCAAAGCCTCTGTACCATAACTGTCGTATACTGCATGTGCATTTAAATTTAGTATGAAATAAACAAAGTATCAGAGTGTGCCAGATTTATACCTTTAAATTCCCTTCTTTAAGACTATATTTTAACAAAATGCCAGTAAACATTCAAAACAAGATTAGCTTTAATGAACTGCATCAAAACCTTTTTTAAAAACGAAAATGTCAGCTAGCAATTAGTTTTTAATTACCTGTATTAGTGTCATCTTAATTAGTAGCAGATTGTAATTTTTGGTTTGGTCTATTAGTTTCTCAGCATGATTGGTTTTGGTTTACACTATTTTAAGATAATTCAGTATTACACTTTTCAGATTGGTCATAATTTAGTTTTTTAATTACATTACATTTCTCCATCTAGTAGCAATCCCAAGAGAACTAATCATCAAACTAGAGCTGTGTACACACTGCTGTTTACACAGGTATGTTGTAATTTTTTTCTGATACTTTACTAAATCATATTACTTATTATGAGCTAACTGAAGAGTTCCATTTAATAACAAAATCACAATAATTATTAAGTTCTACTAAAGGTGAATGAAATAATTACCAGTAAACATATACTTGTTTACTGTTTGCTCAAATGTTACATACAGTAGAACAGTGAGGCTGCCTTTAAAACTGTAGCTATAGGATAATAATAATAATAATAATAATAACAACTAATAAAACAACCCAAACCCACTCTCAAACTACAGATCATCCAGTCAACAGAAGTACAACAGAAAGGGTTGTTTGGAATATGATCTATAGAATACAGTACAGAGTAGGCACAACGATTCTGTTCAGCCTCAGAAGAGCAGATGCTGCTTGTGCATGTATCCCACTGTGCCAGTATGGGAAAGGAAGAGTGTAGCCTCGGAAGGGTTGAAATTTACCTCTGGCTCTGTGCTTTGCAGAAGTCATTCACTGGAGCTTGTCATTCACTATAGCTGTCACATAAATGCTGAGGGGCAATAACAAAAGTAGACAACCTGAGTAAAGGAACCAGTTTGACTACTTTGGGTCTCCCCTTGACAATATCATTTGAGCAGAAAAAGATAATGGAGGTGGTAACAGGCTATAGGGTTTTCCTGTGCAGCAAATGCTATGGGGAGAGTGCTGAAAGATGCCTCACAAGGGGAATGTAAAGAAACCACGGTTCCCACAGGTCTGTCAAAGTGCTACTGGTGTCAGCTAGCTGAAGTAAATCTGTTTTTTGATGGTGCTGGCATAGCTGAGTACTTTTTTATTTCCATCCTCCTTTGTCTTCCTTCTAAGACTTGGGTCAAAGAAGGAATAGAAAATTCCTGGATTTCAATCTAAATGCCATCAAAACAAAACAATACATTTTTGGTGCAGTATAGCTACTATTGAACCTGAGCAAATGAAGAACATAATGTTTACTTTCCTCTACATTCTTTCTCTCTGCAGGAGCAAAGCAATGTCTCAAAAGAGAACACCCTTGATTTCTGTGGCATCTGTTTACCATAGACTATTAGTTAGGTGGGATTCAGCCCACTATAAACAATACTGTAAGACCAGATATTAGACCCCGCTTCCCAAAATCAGCATTAAAACTCTCTTTACACTGAACTTAGTGCAGGGTCAGCATTCTGATGCATAGGAAGAAAAGCAACCCTATCTACTCAAATGATGACCTAAATTTAGATGTAGATGGGATATATAGGAATGAGAGATCAAATAGAACAAAGTATTCTTAAATACAGACTTACTGGTAACATTGAAATATTTAGTAATACATAAGCAAAAATCTTCAGTAGTACCCAAAGAATTACTGTAAGCAACAACAACCTCTTTAAATTATCTTCATGAATGACACTGAAGAGTAATCTTGGCATTCATCAAAGAAGGGAAAGTATATGAAATCTCACATGCTGGTATAGAGAAGGAAAAATATCAGCTAGATGTTCTTTATGATTCATAATTACATGCTACTCAAACTCCATTGCTATGCAATAAATAGATCCCACAACTGAAACTGTCACCTTTTACAACCAGTAGCAGCTATTTACCTCTGTGAGCTTCTCATAAGAGAATTTTATAGAGACTTCTGCGTAACATGATTGTCTTTTTATGAACAATACTGACTTTATTTTAGCTAAGAGACTTAAAAGATAAGGAGGTTTCACCACCATTTGTTTCAAAACATCAGATACCCCTATTATGTGCTTTTCAGCTCAGTTCTTGTTTTGCTGAATTTAGCAGGTGTTACTACATGATTACAAATGGATGTATGAACAGGTTACTGGTTGAGATCCTTTGTACTTAGAAAAGCAGAAACAAGTAAACAAGGTTGCCTCTTCCCCAATCAGCCCACAGTCCAACCCTAAAATGAGACTAAAGAGAGACTGGAAACTATGAAAGGCATTTATTTCCAGCAGTGCGCCAAGTAAAACAAAAACAAAACAAAAAAAAAAAAAACCCAAACAAACCCAACAACAACAAAAAATAAAACAAATCAACCAACCAAAAAACACCCCCTCCCCCCAAAAAAATCCTCCAATACACTCACTACTTCACTATTAAATTCATTTAAGATGCTTCTCGCTGCTCCTTACAGCACTGCTTCCATGGGTACCTGTGATGAGTTGAATGTAACCCATTCCCCATTTTTTCACTGCTTTTAAGGTATGGGCTGGGTTAGGTACAACTAGCCTACTGTGAAACATAGGAAGTGCAAAGTGCCACTCTTCCCTATGCTTCCCCAAAGGAAAGGTCTGGTTAAGGTGGATAATTGCCACTCAAAGAGAAACTTCTCCTTGAGCTACAACTTCTGTTTGTCCCACACAAGGACAATTAAGCTTTCCAAGTATCTGAGGATCTCTGAAACTGAAAACCCCTGAAAGTGTCAAGTCTTATAGTCCTCACTTAGTCACAATGGCCATTAGTGATAGCTTCAAGAAGAGATTTTCCTAAACAAAAAGAACAGATTTTTTCTTCATAACAAATGCATGTCATTTGTACTTATTTTTAGTCCAACAGGAAATTGCAAAAAATCCCTAGTAATTTGAAAAAATAAACTTGTTCTAACAGAAATTAGCAGTTTTGCAAGGTAAAACAAATACGTGCTTTAATAAACTGAACAAAATTGTAAATTTGAAAGCCTTACTCAATCAAATTTAAATGCTACAAGATTTGTACAGACTGGCACAGTTTTCTGTAGAACTCTTAGCAGAAATAATTAGTTTGGAATGTAATACTGCCATAGATTTTAAAAAAAAATAACAAAAACAACAATTTATTTCACAATCAGTGAAATCTTTGTAAATGTCAGTACAGGAAAAAAAAATTTAAAAGGATATATAGATAATGATTCATAAAATTGGATCATATTTTCTCACTGGTGAAAATACCTGTAGCTTTTGCTTTATCTTTGCTTATACACAAAATTTCACACTGTTTGGATCACAAAACAAGTGATTAATCACAGCCCTTTGTTTGACTACCTTCTCCCATTCTCCATAAGAATACTTCTCTGTCCAAGCTTAATAAGCATATTATTTGTAATAACAGAATGAAGATTTTAGTTACTGATGCACTGGACCTGAAATAAGTAGGAATTTATAACAGTCCCACTAAAATATTGAAGCAACAATGAGTGGGCCATGACCCAGCTAACAGCTGAACCAAAACTACACTAGAATATCCAGGGCCCTATTTCTCTTTCCCATGAAATCATGAACAAAGACTGATGCTGAAACAAATGGACTAATGAGGAAAGAGAGAATGAGATTCTGATCCGCAGTAACTGCATAGGAGACATTCTGGCAGCAACTTCCCTTCAAGGGGCTTCAGCTCAACATCTTCCTCTGATTTCAGCTGAAAAAGCAATTATACCGCAGAGGCTGTGAAGAACAGACCTGCTTTTAAGGTATCGGAAATGTTTTGACATGGCTTCTAAACAAAACATGTACAACATATATAAAGCCATGCAAAAACCTGCTTGGTTTAATGTTTCATTACAAACTGGGAACACAGCCCACATTAACTGAAAGGTTCACATAGCTTTTGTGTGAACTTGGGCCAAGATATGTTCTGGTTTCCCATCAAAACCTGTCAGAAATTTGTGGGTTTTGCATGGTTGCAGTGTGAAATTGGCTGAAACCAGTATTTTACTTGGAGTTCTGGGATCCAGCTGAATCCAAACAAAACCAAAATTCAATGAACATAAAGGCAAGTAGATTAAAGTCTTTAAAAAATTATAAACTTAACATGTTTTGCACAGCTATGAATGGAACCTCTTTTTGAGATCATCCAACACTGATCAAATGTCAAGGAGAGTCTTTGAAAAACCTGTAATCATTAAGCTCTGAAACAGTTCATCTGAAACTGGTGTAACCAAATCTTGTAAACACCACTCAAGCCACACTGTTACTTTCACAGACTTTTCTTAAATTGTTTGGAAAATAATTCAAGCTGAATTATATAAATATGTTTTTCATGTAGTTGAGAATATCTGTTAACATACTTACACACAATACATCTGCCCCCAAACATGACAAAAGTTTCTAAAGTTAGCAAAGTAATTTCTTCTTCTTCCAGGAAAGACATAAATAACGGAACAGAAAGGACAGAATATGATGTAGAGGAAGTGACACACTTTGACTACTTCCTAGGACCTTATGTAGACACTTATCCCTATTAAGGAAAGATTGTAACATGGCAGTCCAGATGTAATAAATTAAAACAGCAGGATCTTTTCTTTTCTTATATTTTATCTGCAGAGAACAGTACTACAAGATTCAGTCTAGTTAAAAAACTGTTTCATGACAATGAAGTCATACATTTCAAATCCTGGTATACTGCAGCAAAGTATTCTAAAACCATTCCATGAATACAAGATGAGGAATACCAGTTTAAAAATGTAACTTATTGAATCCAATGGATTAAAAAAAAAACCAAACAAAGCAGCACTAGTACTGAGACTGCAGAAAAACAATAGCTCTCAAACTGAGTTTACACATGAAATCTGAATATGTGCTAGCAGGTGGTACATAGTTCCTGTGGCAAGTTAAGGGGATTGTGGTATGAAGGGGACAAAAGTTATATGATTTAGGTTAATTACTAACTTCAGTTTTTAACTATATGAAATATCTCTTGGATTACCTGAGGTTAAATTCAGGCTGTTAATCCACCTTAAAACCAAACTCCTAAGCCACTTTAAAAGTATTTATTGTCTCATGTTCATCAGTAACCATAAAGAAGTCAACTATGACTTCCTTGATTTTCACACCTGTGTTTAAGGGGTAAATACTGATAAAGAGAGAACAGGTTGAAGCAAATATAGGTAAATTAGATGTTTTCAGAGGGATTGGGCATAGGCTGCATCTTAGAATACTGTATCAAATTGTCAATGAAAACTCAAGGCTATAACTAGCTTTCTCTAAAAAGCCATGGGAAACAAGAAAGATACTTTTAAAAAATGAGAAAAGAACAGAAATGTAAGCCAAATGCCATAAATTCAGATTATTCAGAATAATAATAAATGCAGATTATGCAATATTCAGAAAAAAAACCCCACTGGGCTAAATAAAACTATTGATAAATTATAAACACATGAATGGTAACATTCAGAACAGGTCTGTCAATAATACCAACCCAAAACCACACCAGAGTGAACTATAACGCATTTTTTAAATGTACTCTGAAAATCAGAAATCTCCCTAAACTCTGTAGAGAGATATATTATCTGATATATATTATAGGAAGATTGGTTCACTGTAAAAAAAAATTCCACTGAAAAAAATTAGAACATTAGTAATTTTGTACTATATTGTGCAGCTGTTTTTACAGTTTGACTTCTAAGTTGTCAGAGAAGGGAAACAAGAGAAGCACTCAGATTACTTCTGCTTAGGGAGATGGGAAGAAGCTCAAAGAACTGAACATTGTAGAAGTCTGTGACAACAAAAATCAGTTCCCTTCTCTAATGAAGAGAACTTCCATAAAATGTAAAGACACCATAACCCTGCAGAAGTAAAAATTTAGGCTGCCCTTGAACATCTCCCTCATCAAAGTTCAGCACATTTCAAGCAGAAAGATCACAAGAGCCAGCTGACATTCAGTGACAGTTCACAGCATTACAAATGCCATTTCTACACACAGAACCTGACTAAGGAGGAAAAAAAATTAGTTGGTTTCTCCCTCTGTCCATTAAAGCGTAATGTCAGCGTAAGCAGATTGTTTCTTACCCAGTGGATTTCTCCCCTTTGTTTGCTTCTGTAACAGGTTCTAAACATTTCTGTGGTTTTACATTAAGTAACCAAGGGCCACAAGAATTTTCATGCAACAAGCCAAAAATTCCACAGGGCACATTCACACTTGATATGCCTCACTCTGAGAGCCAACAAACTAAGAAACAAGGGGGGAAATTACACTGTGCTGTTTGATCTTTGCACTCTGCTTAGTCTAGTGGAGGACTTCTCAAATCCACACCTGAAGACAGTATTACTACACCACCCTGGTCTAAGTTAGAAAGAGGAAAAACCTCTCTTAGAGGACTAAAACAGAGAGGCAGATCCTTGTATTCTTATAATCATGTTATGATGATAAAGCGCACCAGAGGCCAAAGGTATATCATATTTTTTTCACACTCAGGCAGTCTGAATGTTCTGTGTAATTGCTACTGAACTGATCCTTATAAAGAGGGTTGTGAAAAAACTTGTTCTTACTGTGCATTTGCCTTGAGTGCTTCAGTATCAGAAATTCACTCAATGCACTGCCTGTGCTTTCTAAAACTAAAACCCAGACAAATTGCTATGGTCCTTCAATTTTCAGATACTATATTTAGAGAGCAGCAAGGTTTTCACTTCATTTTTTTACACCGTATCATTCCAAGCAAATATCCAAAGTCAGAGGATGCACTGTCTGGAAGTGTTTGCCTAATTGGCGCTCCCTGTGGCACTCATGAATCTGGTGGTTTGGGATAAGTGTTCACAACTGCATTTTATGTGCATAGTACCTGGGAGGATTGTTTAACACTTACATCATTAAAATTAGTAAAATCTATTGGAATGAACACAAGCAGAAGAATTATAAATGTCTTAATATTACTTCATTTAATCTTAATGTCCCAAACTCTGTAAAGAAATGATGTCCAAAAGGCTTTTCCTTCTTGTCTTTTCCCTTTTGAAATCTAATGCTGTCCTTACAAAATTGAAAGCATAGGTAGGTAGAATGAAATTATTTTAATATATTAATATTTTCACTTAGATCAAGAAATTTCCCACAATGCCATAAATATTTGTATTCTAACTATATCTAACAGATCTAAGCAGATACCTAGACTTATGTCTAGTATTTATGTACTAATAAAACAGATAAAACTTTATTTGTGATCTCTATTATTGGTATTGTTAGCTCACTCAAATATTTTAACCCTAATTATTTAGGGCACTGGAATGAACTTATCCTAAGCAAGCTGGTACCACCTGAAGAAAATGCAGTCCGGGTTTTGAGGAAAAAGAACACACTTCCTCCTATATTTCAGTTTTATCTTCGACAATTTGTTAAAACACTTAAAGAAAATTAAAGTGAGCCTTATCAGAGAGTCCAGAAAATCAGCCTTGTATAAACTGCTGTTCATTAAACTTCCTTAATATTTGTTTGGGTAATAAGAACTCAGGTAACTCTACAATATAGTATAATTCTGGATTTTAGAGTCAGTTGGAAAATATGGAAGGATGCTCTTACTGGTGTTTTCCAGGTCAGTATTTTAAGGAGAATGCTTGATTCTGCTGAGTTTCTTCAGGAAAAAAAAAAAAAGTCAACAGAATCCTGCCTTGCTTTTTTTAGCTTACTTGCTTACTGAATTCCACAGCAGCTGCATTCCTCAATCTGCAGTCCATGCCAAAGGCTGTCACAGGCTTTCAGTATCCAGTGCTGCACAGGCATCCTGCTAGACCATGCTGGGGTTTCAGTCCCTCTTATGTTCCAGTATATTTAGCTTTCACTACCAATACATTCCTCACTGAGCATTCAGGTTTAAGGCAATTGAGATTCTTTGAACATTTTCGCACAAGTGTGTGAAAGGAAATGCGATACTCACGGCAGTCCAGCTGGCAGAAAAGCATATTCCATAATGATAAATAATGAGAGTGCAAAAAAAGTCTGTAGTCCTACCTCATGATTTGGTCATAATTTCTTCCAGGCACAATTAATAATTGCATGGATTCCTTCTGGAGCAGTGGAGAGCCATGCACCATACTACTGCCTTCTGAGATAACCAGAGCCCAAATAAGCTCTAGAGACACCTCAGCTGTGCCCTAGCCTTTACGTCTTGTGAAAACAATAAAACCAAAGCAAACCAACAAAAAAAAACCCCAGCCAAACAAAAACAAAAACAAAAACAAACCCCAACAAAACCAACAACAAAAGAAACCCCAAACCAACATAAAAACATCCAAGGAAACAAACAAAAAAGAACAACAAAAACCCACCACCAAACTTAAGCAGGGAGAATCAAACTACATTGAAAAGAATAATTAACATTAGCTCAAATAGCCAGCAAACCAAAATCAAACTTCACTTTCCTATAACTCAGCCTCCCTTGTTACACTCATCTTTTATTACTGCTGTGTTCTCTATCAGTTTTTCTATTACATTCATGATATTGCCTTCTCACATTTTCTTGCTTTTTTCTGTACCTTCTCTTGTGCATGGATCATGTCTTGAAAAACATCACAATTGCTTCACAGTAGTTCCTCCCAGTTCTGCCATCTGGCTTTTGTCCTCAGTCCTCTTACGTTCAACTCTCTAGATGAGAATTTCTTTTCCTAGATACTCAGCTAGACAGATAAACATGTTTCCAGCACATAATGCACAAACTTACTTTGGTCCTGTGCTGCTAAAAGCTGAAAGGCACACAGGATCCATGAGGCAGCCTTTGCTAACTCACACAAGACTGCAGCACTGGCAGCTACCTTATATGAAAATTTAGGATCCCTAAACATATTAAAATACTACAGTGTACTTCATTTAAATCTCTGAAAACCACCATACTAATGTATCCTCTCTGTTTTCCTTTTTCTTAATCATCCATTCCCAACTATTCAGAACAAAAACAAACAAAATAAACACCAAAAACCAACAAAAAAATCCCACCAACAAAAAAACCCCACATACCTTGCAGTCTCTAAAGAATGGCTAACAATGGTTTGCTAATGATTGTCTCTCTTTCCTGCAAAGATGTACATAAAATAAAAAGTATAACCCTTGAGTAATAATGAATTTTTCATTTGTGGTACCATGATTCTGTCTTCTCCATACAAAATATTTAACTATTATTTTCACTCAAAGTCTATTTAAGGAAATAGTTTGTCTGCTGATTTCTCTACCAAGAATGTTTTACAATTTTGGGTACTGAATTAATAAAAGAAATAAACTTATTTACTCCATAATTCAGAGGTTAGACTTCAGATTGATTGTAAACATTTCTTCCATTTCTCCAACTTACCTACAATGCACAAATACACAAAATGCACTGATCCTCTAAGTATTAGACTCTACAAATTCACAACAAAGCCAATATACTTCACAGGTCTTTCTCATGACATCTTTTCCTGTTCTTTCATATGACTTTTTATAAAAATTAAGCCTTTTTTTTCCTTCTTTGTGGAATTCTTCCACGTATGAAGGTTTAATAACTGTGATTTTGTTTTCTGCAATTTAGGGAGATATGAGAAACTGTAGGGCATATCAATACATAACATCAATATGTATATCCATATGTAAGACATATTGATTAAATCAGACAAATTCAGTCTTCAGATATCATCAGGACTATCTGACAACAGCACAATTGTTCTCCCTGTGAACAGCCCACCAGTGTATTTAATTGCACTGATGGCACAGAAACTAGCACTTTTCAACTCAAGAAAAGAGAATTCCATATTGTTGCACAAACATGTAAGTATTATTACTATGGGTCCCACAAAACCCAGGAGATATCTTTGTCTCCAGCACACTATGCATTATTCACATCATCATCTAGTTCAGTATTTTACAAAATAATAGAACACATTTAGAACCCTTAAGCCCCAAAGGTCTGTAGATAAGGAGTATCATACTGTGAATACATTGCAATGCATTCACTGCTCAAAACACAGTCTCTAAGATGATAAAAAATAGGACAGCTATAGCTGTAAGGTCTTAATGTTTCTGCAGTCTTAAAGGGCAATTCACTGCATTTTCTCCATCTCCTGCAGTATTTTACATCACTCAGGCTATGAACCCAGTGCATGGCAAAGAGGTTTGCCAACTGTCGGACCACATACAAATAAAGTAGGAGAGGAAGGAATATACTTTGACTCACATCTTTGGCTTGGATGCTTTTCTCTTGGGAACAGTTATGAAAATGTGACAAGATTTGTAAACATAATTACATTTATACCATATGATAAATACAAGCACAAGCTATAACAATCTTGAGAATTTTCAGCATTCTGAAACCAGAAGTATGGGAATGTCAGCATACAGGAAACTATTTGAAAAAACATTCTAAGCTTATTAAAAATACTTAACAGCCCACACCAACTTTGACATGTTACAAAAGGACCATGTGCTGTAATTTATTTATTATTGAAATAGTAAAAGAAACCCAAGATGGTTTAGCTAGTGAATTTCAAAACATTTTAAATTTTGAAATTCAGTGAAAGGTGAAGCTGGGAAAAAGGCACCATGACAGAAAAGGTGACTTTGGAAGATTATGGCTTGCATCATTTGCTTTCTTTACAGTTACTTTCCTTCTAGATATTTTTTTATAATTTAAATTATGTCATTATCCTTAGCTTATGTGCTCATGTGCTCTTAGATTTTGTTTCTCCTCTGCAAAATTTTTCAACACTCAAAATATTTTTGATATGGAAGGGGTCTTATTCATAAAATCCGAGAGAAATTTTCATATACTTTTCAAAATAAGAAGCTAATCTTGTGCTTTTAGAGAGTTATTTTTTTAATTTTGAAATCTGTAATTTTCACTCGACAGGGGACAGCTCGCAGAGATTTACTAGAAATATTTCCACACAAAAGCTAGTATCCTATGCTTTGGATAGAAATAAGAAGATGACATTAAAATAATA
>VXBR01009970.1:857754-885644 GCA_013400215.1 Cisticola juncidis | reverse complement strand
TCCCCCCCCCCCAAAAAAAAACCCCAAAGGATCATAAACTTCAGCAGATTAAATTTAACAATGTAGTGAGGAAGGCTGCAAAAAGAGTTTGAGGAACAAGTATATAGAAGCATCAAAACTAGTTCTACATCCTTCTTCTAAAATCTCAGAAAAAAATAAGCCTGCCAAAGTGTGCATAATGCCAATTGCTATTCATGGCATAAAGACAATACAGGGAAACTAAAAGATTATTGAATCGAAGAAGCCAAGTGAATTCTCTGAATTCATTCTCTGAGGAAGAAACCATTAAGGTCCTAACCTGGGAATCCTATAGGAGAGAATACACACAGGCCAAGTGAAGGACAGCACATCACCACAGCCAGAAAGCACTTATCAGGGATCTTTAACCAAATTCAATGACAAAATATGAGAATTATCCATGTACCATGTGCTATTAAGGCATGTAAATTTATCAAGATAGAAATATAGTCCAGAGAAGAAATGGAAGGGTTGCTTTCCACTAAGCTTCTAATTAACCTGAATTTTGGTGAGGTGCAATTCTCATTTTCATAGAACTCATGAGCAATCTTCTGTGGGCTCTTCACAAAGGAGAAGCAGCACTTGTCAACATTTTTTTCCAGCAAGCTCCCCTGAACTGCTGCCCTAGTCTTCCCCCTGTTTACTCGCCTTTCCACAAGTTCTGTCTCTGGAAAAGCAGTATAAGGGCATCAGAGCTTCTCACTCCTTCTTCCCTGGCTTTTAGTCCTCTTCATATCGTTTACTTTGAAGTCACCAACTCCATGCATGCAAAAAAACTGTACAAGGCCTTTCTGCAGCAAACATTAATATTGCAGAAAACTAATTTCATACCCTTTTTATTCCAGTCTTAATAATCTTCCAAAGCTCTGTGTTTAAAGGCATTTTGTTATACTAGAATTTCCTTATCTCTGTTTTTCATTCAGCTGTCCTCTGTATATACTACATGCCAGCTAATATTTAAATAATTAACTAAGGATAAATTACTGTATTTCTTCCTTAAAAAGTAGTGGAATGTAGTCCTGCTAAAATTATAGGAACAAGTTACAAATTATGAGCCATTTCACAGTATGGATGGTCATAGTTACCAGAATATATATTGAAAAAGAATATATACATACATAGCAAAAAATGTAGAAAGCATCAGTGCAAAATTATCCTTAATATCATACATCCAGTTTTATACAATACATTTTCAGAAAACTTTCTGGTGCTCAGTAGTCTTCTAAGTGTTCAGCATTTTAAGAATTTTGATTATGAATAACGTAATTCTAATATGGATGTTTTTCATAAGGAGGAAACAAACCAATTTTTTTTTGCTTCTTCAGCATTTGTAACAAACTACTCTCACTCAGCAGAGGAAGGAAAAAACAAATCCTAGCATATAAGTGGCTTTTCAAATAATTATAGCACCTGCATAGTTGGTATTTTGAGATTTGATAGCAAGGAGATACTCAACGACAGAGTTATTTGTAGTATGCATAATGGCAATGTTAAGTTCCCCACACAGAGCAAAGCATCCTGAAAATGCAGGATTATAAATATGAGAAAAAGAAAACAAACAGGGCAAGGTAAATACAAATTTTGCACATACACACATTATTAGCCTCTCCTGTCCAACACTTCAGAAACACTGCAGAGCACCAATGCATTGTCTTTCAGATTCCAGTCTTGGTATTTTTCCAAAGGTCTGACAAACATTATTTTGTTACTTCATAATTTCTTTAGTATTTTTTTTCCTTTCAGTTCTTCTCTGCTTATATCCTGGTCTGGTTGATAAATTTTTCCAGCCATGCCCTGAACCCGATCAGTGCAGTCTGTCCTGCATACCATTAACAGTTCAGCTATCTATATTTTCATTACTAAATATAAATGGTTGTATTCCAATTTTCACTGTCAGACAACAGTCACAGTCTTTGGAAAGGGCTGCCTTTCAGGCATTAATTTAAATTTTGCTAATATAATATGAGAAACTTGGAAGATTCCTCATGAAAAAAGGGAACATACATATGTAAATCTCATAATTGCTACTTTGAATTAGGTATGTATGCTTGAGGAAAAGTTACACTGGAAAAATACTCAATTTCTGCTTGCTGTGGGATTTAGTTTTCATTGGAGCCAGGGTGAGAAAGATATTTCAAAAACTAGGAAGGACTTAAACATCCATGAAATACATCCACTACATGCATGTTTATAGTCTGTATTTTTTTATATCAGCTCTGTATCAGGAAGTAAAACTTAACTAATATCATTCATGATTTTGTATGTGTTGCTCAGTATAAAATGCTGCCTTCACTGACAGCTGCTTTGCAAGCACATGGAGTCCATGTCAGAGTCTGTGATGAGTAGAAAATATACTTCTTATTTTATTGTCTTTAGCTTCACTGAAAGATCTCAAGACAAATTAGATTTTCCAATTTCCTTCAGGGAAAGCAGTGACATTTTCTGTTATCCTTTAAGCACTTAGAGTATATGAAGAACAGAGAAGTCAATAATCAGCAGTAGCTATTCCACCCAATATCTAATTACCAGTGCAGTATTTAGAGGTACTACACTACCCTCTTCTCTACATCTTCTGTGTAATGGCAGATTTTATAGGCTTTTAAATTTTAGGGGGTTGCCATTAAGAATAAAAGAGTGCTTCCTGAAATTAAATAAAATATTCTGTATTTTAATGGACTCTGGAAACACAGATCCAGAACACTGAATATTTTTTAGCTGCTAAGAAGAACTGGACAACAGCCTTGGAACCGTCTACCCATGTGTTTTTGACAGAACTTTCCGATTCTTTTTAAAACAAGGTAGCACAACCCTTCCCAAAAATTCCTAGTCTTTCTCCTCAGAGTGAAATACAAAAAAAAGAATGACTCATACCCAAACAACAAACAAACAGAAAATGCAACCCAAATCACTGTTCAGAAATGTTGGAAAGCGGGCCTGTGTAACCTGGCAATCAGAAACGTCCCTCAAGCAGTAACAGCACAGAACTACACAGGCTCAAGAGCTTCAGTCAGCACAGGGAATGCATGCTAAATTTATTCCTCCTTCACCCCAGTCCAAAATGCCAGATTAATGGAAACTAAACTCATGAGCAAATCCAGACAAAGATATCAATATAAGTTTTGCCTCTTGTTGCTATAGGACATGCAATGAATCACTGACTCCGTGTATTTCTCAGAAGTCTATAGGGAATTTATTCAAAACAGGATTTCTTTATATACTATTTACAGAGACGAATATGATTGGTGGGCAAAGTTAATACTTCTTCAACCACATTGTTTAAACCAGAGGGCCATCAAGAAGTCCCTCGTTCAAAAAGGAATGAATACAAAGATATAGTTAAGAAAACATCTCTTCTTGTTTACAGCACATTGCCTGGGAAAGAAACTCCACAAAGCAAAACATCTCAGGCATGAAATCAGTGCTACAGCCTCTCTTGAGTGTTTGAATATTTTAAAAACATAAACAAGGCTAAAAAGAAGTAATGGTCACATTTTTCTAATAATCTGAAAGATATTTTACTGGTTTTATTATATGCTAAATATATTTAGTAAATTTCATATAGATTGAAGGTGTTTTCTCTCTTAGACTTGAGACATTACTGGCAGTAGTAATAATATGAAAAGTATCTTGAAAAGGTAAATTGGTACTTGAAGTTGAAAATATAGAGATAAAAACACTGGAAATGCTTCAGGATTATTTTAAAAAGCACAGATAATCTAGTGATCTATTAGAATTGTCTTGTAACAATCGGTTTTGAAGACATCAATTTTGCTATGATTTCTGTGTAATTATCAAGCTTTAGGAAGCTTACTAACTAGGGATATAGTCACTTGGTATTAAACATTTTCCTAAACTCTTAAGTATTTCACCTGGCTGTCAAGTAACAGTACAGCAACATCTATTATGTACATACCTACAGTATCTGCAAAAATTTAATAAAAGATAAGTCTTCCCTATTTCTCAGTAGGAAACTGTAAATGTGAAACAATAAGAATCTTTACTTTTCAGACAGCACCTTGAAATACCTAAAATTGTTAATTTATTAGTCTTCTGAACACTACACAGAAGGTTACATTCTACATAACAAGTGGAAATGTTTTTCATATTCTAGGGTGCAAATGGAACTGCCTCCCGGCTGGACAAGTTTTAGCGTTCATCTCAGAGTTAGAACTCAAGAATTGTCTAATTGGTCAAATGAATAATCTTCCTCCTTCCCACTATGATGGTGGTTTGTTGGTTTGGGTTTTTTTTTTTCTCAGCTTGTACAGAGCATCACATTTGAAGTACTAAAAAATATTTAAATTGAAGAAGAATTTCTAAAGGGATCAAAAAGATTTCCTTGCTCTAGCAAGTAACATCACATTCAATTGATGACAATTGCTTGACCTGTGTTTCGACCTCCCAGCAATAACCACCAATATTTAATTGTGGTTTTAAGAAATCAGTTACATGATTGTCACTTGTTTACTTGCTTGTCACAGATAAATTCTGTCATCTTGTTCTACAGTAGTGATCTACAGCTACTGGTCTTCACTAGAGCATCTGCCTGACATCTCACCACAGCTGAAAACAATTGCTCAGAAGAATCCTCTGCACAAAGTCTGGCTGTTCATAGCTGTGGCAAAAAATCTAGAAGTTCCAACATCTCCCACCTCCTTCCTTTCTCTTATTACATAGCTCTGTAAGGGGGGAATGTGTGCAAGAGAAAAGTGAATTAAACATTTCTCTTTCTAATCAATTCAAGATCTGAAGAGAATATGAAAATCTTTCTCTAGCCTTGTGTGGAACCATAGACAGACATATTCAGAAAACAAGACACTCATAGCATCAGGGACTACACATGGTCAAAATAATAATGTGAAGGAGCAGTAATTCTTCCTGAGATAATTTACATTAGTGTCATTTACAGTAATGTTTAATGAGTAATGTGGTTTAACCCAATTCAATTTGAGTATTCATTAGGAAATGTATTTATACTGTATATTTTTTCCATTTCCAAGTTGTGATGATTTTATCATATTATGAATTCTGGTTAGGTGCCTAACAAAGTGAACAAAACAGCTGGCAAAGGCAAATTAGTCTGTTTTTATCTCTTCAAAGCAAACATCAAAATACAAGAAGAGGAGATATTTTAGTTTAAGCAATCTGTATGAAGTGTACATCAGCAGCAAGAGCATAGTGTCACAGCCAGTTTGTTGGCTAAGGATTATCAGATTGTATATCCTGTGCCAGGAAACATACCAAATAAATCCTCATACTGATTGAAGAAATAGACCATCAGACTCAGAATTCTTGTTTCTAGTTGACTCTTCCACAGAGTCCATCCTAAAGTTGCATGTAGGAGCTTTTTTATCTGCCTAAGCTTGTTTGCATCTCTGAATAATTCACATGAGAAGGGAAAGCAGTGTCATTCTTTGACAACTACATTTTAGAGCATTTAGCTCATTATCTAAGTCATAGTGCAAAATGCTTAGCCTACCTGCACAAAGAGTTAGGAACAGAAGCATGAGAAAATTAGAAGAACAGCATTCAAGAAGTGAATGGAGGATTTGTATTTTTACTCTTATCTGGTAGCTTTGTTATTAGCTACATATTCAAAATTACACTGGGACTACATGATTTTTGTATTTGTGCAGAACTCACTAGTTGAAGTACAATAACCACAATAACAACAACAGTAATAATAATAACATAATGAAAGATGTTTTATTGCATTCAGTTGATGGTCTGTCAACTAAAGACTGTTGCTTTCCTGGCATTCTCAGCTTTGCTGAATTGTTACCAAGTTCTACAAAAGCCTGAGTCCAAAGCAAGATCCAGAAAAGGATTTGGATCAGAAAAAAAATCCTTCTAGATACTAGACAAAACATATTTATATTGGATAAGTGTTTTCTTCTGAAAGTACTGAGGGTTCCCCCAAATACACTCCCCTAACACCAAGATGAAGCTTCATCACACTCTTATCTTTCATTTCTTGGGAAAGTAGCGCCTATGCAGAATAGCTGCTTCATGAAAATAAATAAATAATAAAAAACTAAAAACACACCAAAATTCTGTTTCTGTGCATGTGCAGAATTCAGATATAAAAACCACATATTGTCTTAATCTGAGGTCTGATACTCAGAAAATGAGATCAAGACCAAGAGGTTTTTTAGCTTCTGTATATCTGAAAGTTACATTGTTTGTATTCATTGAGGGCATTTAACTGCCACTTTATTGTTGCTGCTAATAGAAGTGCCTATAATGCAGAATCAAAATAAATGTATTTATTAACTAAATTTTAAACTTTTTTCATCAGAATCAGCTATTATGTCATGAAACATCATCTATTCAGCTACCCTGTGGTTACTCTTTACCCTGGACTTTGTCCAGAGACCATTGCAGGGCACAGGAGCACATGACAGGGAACCGAGACCCTTCCCATTTTGCCTTGTTGGTTTACAATTTACTCTACTTACATGATCAAAATGTTTAACTGTATAACATGGAGTCTTTTCCTTGCCCTGTCAAAACAGCAATGCTTATAGGAGTTTATTATTAATAGTTATTAGTAACAGCATTAGCAATATTAATTACAGCGAAGAGATAGAAAGCAAATGCAAATAAAGGATTCTGCAAACTATGTTTAAAGATTTCAAATTACACTGAAAATTTAGAAGCTGGAGTTGATTGCGAGGATATTAAGAGATTTAAATTGCCGTGTTCTATAAACACCAAAACCCAGTACTTTCCTGGGGGTAAAAAAAAAAAAAAAAAAACCCAAAAAAAAAAAACAACACTACTATACTGAAGGGGTTTTTTTTAACTAGCACTTTTACAATCCTCTTTATGTGATATACCTCTTTGAAATCTGAATTTTTTTTATTGTGATTTTACACTATCCCCAAGTCATTAATATTTCTTCAGTTCCTAAAACAAAAGATAAATTGAAACTTCAAATTGAAAATTCAACTTTGAAAAGGGAGACAAAAAGAAAAATCATGAAAAAATCATTTGTTTCTTTGCCTCTGTATCAATATTCATTGAATGTTTTCTGATAGAGAGATGATAAGCAGCCTGTGTGAGAGCCTAGGACAGACAGATGAACAGGAAAAAATCCCTGTCATGAAGAAATGTTTATCTCTGATTACAAAGAGATATTCATAATGGTAAATAGATCTCTTCTTATCTTATTGTAACATATGTATTCATTGCTAAAGTAGCACACTTTTGACATAGCCATTCAAATTTTTTTAATATCTTAATCTTATCTTCTTGGCTTTATAGGTTTAAATGACATTTTGTTTAAAGTAACAGAGTTCCATTAAAAATATTCATTAATTTTTATTAAAATTACTTTCATTTTCTCTGAAAAGGGTCTAAAAGTCACCTCCTTAAAGCATATGAAAATATTTCTAGAGTAATTATGTATAGTCTCAACAATAAAAATACTACCTATGAACTTTTGCTAAGCTCAGAAATTTAGATCTATTTCTCAGCAGTCAAGAACAAGAATTGAAACTGCAGTTGTTAACCAAGTGATTAAAGCAAGTGTGGGAGGTGGCACTTTATTCATTCACAACCCATATCTCTGGTGGTTCAGAGAGATTGAATTTGTAATAATAGAAAATATAACCATATCACCTTAACTTGCACAAAATCAATACCTTCCTCATTAATCAAACATTCTCCTATGGTGCAGTACTGAAAAGAGAGCATTCTGATATACTTTTCCCATAGCACTAAAACTTCCTATTTTAAATTCTGTTCAAAAGACAAGTATCAGAAACATTTTCTCTCTGTGCCATTGGCCCCATATTTGTGGTCCGTGAAGGAACTTGTTATAACTCTGATTCTCCAGGCTGTCTCCTTTCCTGAGGAAACCTACAGCAGCTGCTTTAACACTTTTACATTAGTCTTTCTGTTCTTACAATGCTGTGAATCAGCTTAATGATGAAGAACTACAGAAATATTACACATTTTATGTGGTAGTCCTTAACAAGAATACAGCTGTCATTCCTCTGCTTCAATTACTCTCTAATACAGTGCTCAACATTTACTTCTAAACTAATTCATATTGCTAATTAAAAAATATTCACATTGCTAATTAACAAATATTCATATTTGGCTAAGATTATATTGTTTCTTAAAGATCAGATTTTAATTTTTTTTTCAATCGTCTGTTCATGCCCTTTTTCAGGTCTCTCAGCCTATCCTTACAAGGTCCGTCTCAGAAAAAAACAGACCTGAAACCTGATTAGCATGGTGCTGAGAGCACCAAGACTATGGGTTTGATCCCCATATGGGCCATTCACATAAAGAGTTGGATTTGATGATCCCTGTGGATCCCTTCCAACTCAGAATATTCTGTCATTCTGTGTTGTGATTACAAGGCGATCCATAGTGCTTATTAAAGTGCAAGAAATTTTCTCTTTCCATACCATGTTCTAAAAATTCTATTCAGTTAGCAAGTTTTCTGTCATACATATGATTTTTTTTCTTTCTAAGCAATTTCCACCCACTTAGTAGGACCTGGTTTTCCATAGCAAGTATATCTATCCATGGCAGTGATATTATGCACCTTAATATAATGACATGCTATTAAATTAGAAGAAGCTGTCATCTGATAAAAGCAAAAAGTGACTCTAAGAAAGCCTATGGTTCACACTATGAAGACACAAAGCATCCCCTTTTTTGTCAGGGATCAAAAAACTAAAATAAAAAAAAAAATTAAAAAAAAAGAAAAAAAGAGAGAATCTGTTTCAGGAAGGAAATTTAAAAAACCCAAATTGACAAAGGTACTAAAGGAGTTTAATTGGGTCCATTTCCCTCCACATAGATATGTTACCCTGGATATATTAAATATATATATGTTGCTATTACAAAAAGTGAGAATCACATCATTACAGGAGAGTGAGTTTCCAGAAATAGATTGCAGAATAATCTTGAATAAAACAGATTTATTTATCAAATAGTTATTATAGAAACACCAGGGGAAGGAACAACTGGACGAAAAAGGCCTATTAAAAGAAGATTTCTAACCATCAAAAAATCAGGTTTTGGAATATGCTTCCATTCACAGTATTGAGGAGGGATTTGGTGGTGGGGATTGAAGTGAACATGTCTCCTTTTAATTGAAAGCTGCTGTGAAAGGGTGCAATTATGGTCTGAAACTTGTGATTCCAGCAGCTCTTATAGCACTTCTGTGCAGTCAGATATTGAATCTGGATGCTTGCAGTTTTCTACTTTTCTTTGAAGCACTCACTGACTTAGGAAACATTTAATAATAAAACCAAAATATTTTCCTCATTTTGTAGTTGCCTTGTATCTGAAAAAACCAACTACTTTTGCAATGCCAATTCAATCTGTTTACGCATCATTGCCTTCTTGTAATAGTATTTGAAGAGGGTGACTTGATGAAACACAAGTGGTAAGACTGGGCATTTTAACTTTATAAAAAGTGTGGCTTGTAATCAATACAGTAAAAGGTTAGGCAGAGAATAGTATAAGGAAAATAAAGATATACATATTGGAGTGTCCTGTTGATGTCTTTTTGCTCATAGGTACTAATATCTATTTCGTAACACACTTCTTCTTTCCACAGCAGGGTTTTCTTTGTCTTTTTGTAAAAAACAGTTGTTTCAAAAAGATTTATATTTCAGAAAAGATCTCCATTTCAGAAATGTAGATGCAAAGATAAGACTTTTATCAGCAAAATTACTCACAGGGTGTTTCACACATTTGAAACAATTTATTACTACATGGAAGGTGTCTAAAGGAAAACAAGTATTATTTTTCCTCCTTCTTTCACTACTGTTGTGCCTCAGGCATACATAGGAAAAAATTGCAGAAGTGAGAAAATAATGCTTTGGTTTACAAATTTACCGTGGCTATGACCAAAAAAAGGATGTTCTTTATAAATAAAAGCTAGACCATTTTGATAACTAGGAAGGGTAAGAGAGTATTTATAAGACAGTTTAGAATAATAGTTTCTTCCCTTTTTTTTCATCTATATACATTCAATGCAGAACAAAACTGTTGTCATTTTCTTTGGATTTAGCCTAAGGAAAGATGGAAACTAAATCCGGACTGCATCTTAAAAGAAGATCAAACATCAGGATAAATCCATTTAACTCACAAGTGGCTTTTTTTTTTCATCGGACAAAGATAATTTAATTTCAGAGTCTACAGTATGTCTAGTTAGGAAATAAATATTTTCAAGCCCAGAAGCATCATATCTCACAGCAAATGCAGTACTTGGATATGTTCTGTTCACGTAAATGCACACATAGATCAAATTCTTTTAAATGGGAGTATCTGTTGCAGCTCTGTGTGTGGGCATAGAGCAGATATACATGAATTATTAAACATAATATCCTTCAGCTTTATCTCAGAAATTTCACTCAATTTCTCACCACAGTTGGAAACAGAGCATTTCTAAACCCTCTGTCACTGCCAAGCAGTTCTCTCTTTGCCATAACACTTATCCCACATGGATTCAAACCCAGATAACTGAGAAGGGACCATTTTTTTAAAAGAACTAGTGGAATTCCAGTTTAAGAGAAGACTGTAGGGCAACTAAGTAAAACCAGGCTCTGAACCTAGAGACCTGAACTAGACTTGAACTATATTCCTCATTAATTTATATAAACAAAATAGATCAAATATAGATGCTTCACAGTGTTTGGATACAGGCACATTTTTTCCATCAGTCCTGGATACCACTCAAGTCAAACTACAAAATTTTACTACACATTAAGTAGATGAAATTAATCAGGCTAACTCACCACTATCCACTTTTCTTCCATAAAAAAGCTCCAGAACTCACCTCCTTAAAGCATATGAAAATATTTCTAGAGTAATTATGTATAGTCTCAACAGTAAAAATACTACCTATTTTAAATACTACCAACATCCCACTCAAAAACAAAAACCAAAACCAGATGCAAACAAAAACCACCAAAAAAATCCAAGCAAAACAAAAATGCAAAACAAACCCCCCAAAAAACAATCAACAACCCCTCCCAAATGAACAAACAAACAGAGACAGGATGAATGCCCTTAATCAAGTAGATATATGAAATTTATCTTTCTCCTGGTGTTGACTAGTGTGTAAAGAAAACTAGAGAACCCAAATAATACAACAGCCTTACATGGAAACATGGTTGTACAGACATTTAAAGAATGCCTGCAAATAACAGTTCGTATTAACTTCTGGAGGAGATCATAAGAAGATCATAATCTTTTCTATCCATTGGCCTGATGGAGTCACTCTCAATAGTGTCCCATGGAAAAAGCATTAAGATATATTCTGACTTATTAGTAGCTTCTCTTCACAATGGCATACTATCTATAGAAGTGGAACAAACCCATAAGCAATCCTAGAAGGATCTGGCCAGCTCTTTACACCTACTTTTATATGTTTTTGGACCTGTGTATTCTTCAGCTCTCCCAGTAACATAGTCTCAGTCCTTTCCTTTGCTCTTTTGCACTGGTGGTGTATCTGTGAGATACAGAGTGAGAAGCCCTGAAGCAAAACCAAGAATTATGATCAAGTTAAGGTGATGTCCCTGAATTCTAGGCCATACAGACACTAATGTGTCTTCCGTAAATATGGCCTGTCATTGTTTGGAATGAGACCTTGCTGGCATCCCCAGCCCAGAGTCCTGCCTCACTTGACATCAAGCACTTTATCAGGAGCATGGTTAGCCAACCAGACTATTCTCAACACAATTACATCGAAAAAGATTGGATGGTTGTCCATGAAACTATGTGCTCCAGAAGAATAATGTTTCAGTAGCCCCACTATAAACTAACATATTTACTATCTGTATGACATAGGTAAACTCAGAAAATAGGATCTAGTTGAAAAGATGTGTTCTGCTGTGTACGGAATTCACGTGAAAACAACTGGCTACTCCTCCTTTGTTATCACATATAACTGAATGGAATAAGTGTTCAAATACAATAAAATATCAACACTATTAAAGGGTTTAGTGGAAAGAGGCAACTGGAGTGTTGTAATACTACTTCCATAAACACTGATTTATTTTAGGTTTATCAGTAAGCCTACAGTTAAAGTGAAGGTACCTAGTTTAGATGTGCACAGGATGATGAGCATATATATGCAACAGTACAGCTATTAAGATTCCATGGAAGTCCATAAGGCCTCTATCAATAATTTACCATGAAGTAGCATTGAGCAGAAAAGTAAGTGCATTGTTTTCTCCTTTCATTTTTCTTTTAATGTAGCCATGCCACGGAACAAACAGTAAGACTCCTGGGGCTGCAAAATCCTTCTTTTTTTTCTTATACATCACAGAAATTATTTCACAACAGAAGTTAGGTTGGTAACTTGGTTTTAAAGGAAATAAAGAAATAAAGTAACTTGCCACTTTAATTTTTTTACTTTTTTTTTTTTTTAACCACACCTGGCAAGTATATGACTATACTAAGTTATCAACATTGAGACGCACTTCCTTCTAAGCAAAAAAAAGATGAAAGGGGAAAAAAAACCCAAACAAAAAACCAAAGCACCCTGTGATGCTCTCTTATTTAAAGTTCCTGCTATGAGATATTATCTTATTAATAATAAAACATAGACTAGGAATAAAACCTTCCAACAGAAATTCTTCTCACACAATCTATATTTTCTCATTAGTCTGTTTCACACTTAAAATGCCATAAGTGGGAAACTTAAAATGCCATTTGAAAAAAATGCATCCTTTGCAGTAGCAAGATTTTTTAGACTTGAACCTAATGCTTCAAACATGTTCTACTTTATATTGCTTTTTAGTTTAGGAATATGTGCTGATAATGTGGCTTGGTGGGACTGAATTAGTTTTAAATAGGATACTTGTTTCAAATAAAAATTATTACATAGCACAAATATAAATAGCGGTTGCTTTTGTTCTTCAAAAATTCCAGGATGAACTATTCTTAATTGACTTCAGGAACAAGTATTCCAGCTACCATTATCATAACACATATGCATATTTTCACATTCTGGAACTCTTGGTATTCTGTAATTTCCAAGAGTAAAGTCACTGGAAAAACTTCCAGACTGAGAAGCATCCTTGCAATGCCTTGAAATAAAGTGTTTATTTATCAATTGATTTGCAAATTAACACAAACATCTCACTGTGACCAGTTACTGCACCCCCTCACCGCCCTCCCTCCGCCCCCTCCAGTTCCCTTCACTTTAAAATATTTTTAGGGTAAAATATTAAAATTAAAAGCCACTGTATGAATGCAGAACTCAGAAAAATAAAAAGCTGACCCTGATATGCAAGTTACTAAAGTAATTATGGTGTGCTTTGACAAATACCTTTTTCTGAGTCTGCTGATTTTTTTCTGATCATCTGAAAAGTTAAAATAAATGGCTTGTGACATTACAGTAGTACAAATGTTATGAGGTAGCAAAAAAGGGTGACATATTTTAAATCAGTGAAATAAAGTGTAAGTACATGTTTATACTTCTGCTAAACAGACTTTGTTCCTCCCTATTCTCTTTCAGTCACTTATCTAGGATTTGGAATTTTTATTCCAAGCTATACAATTCTCTTTTGTTACTTCTTTTCCTGATTTAAGGATGAACAGCAATATTCAAGGGTTCTCTTGATCTCTTATTCTAAGAGAACTGATTTTGGCACCATGGCAAGAATGGTAAGAGCTCTTCCAAAGTCAGCTATGTTTTCCAAGATGTGAATCACAGAGAAAAGGAACAAAAAGCTGGTTTTGCTTCATGAAGCCAAGTACAGAATCAACATTTGAGACCTTAAATGTCAATAACATATAAATATTTTAAAGAGCATGGTGTCTTGTTTAGGGACTTTTTAAAAAAAAACTTCTGTCTTTTCCCCATAAATCCCTCTCTCCCAGAAAGGCAATGAAATATCAGGTATTTTCCTTTAACTGAGAAAACTATGGAAACTACTTTATTCTTATCCAAGCTGCTTCCATTCTGTGACAAGGTTATTGCCAATTTCCATTTTGGCCAAACTGTGTAACACTATTCACTCTCAAAAATGTGATTTTTGGGAGCAAACCTTACAATCCCCAATAGAAATGCTTTAGATGTGACCTGAAGGCAAGAATCAGGAAGACAAGCTCTCTCTCACCACAATAAAATCTCTTGTTGCACATAATAATATAGTACCCAGTTGTAATACTGATACTCTGAAAATTACAAGAGCAAAAGCCTTTGTAGAACACAGTGTAACTATGGCATCTTCTAGCAGTCTGGGTCTACTCTAATTGAGGTCAACAGGGACCTTAAACTGGAGAGGAATATGTTCCAATAGTCAGATTTGACTCACTATTGCCTTCAGAAACCCCGGAGTCTGAGAAGCAAAAGCTTTGAAGCTGAGCTTTTTCAGCCTTTTCTGCTTGAAAATCTCCTTTCTATACAACTCTTCTAAAGTGCTGGAATTGTCACAGCCCCAAAGCCTGCCTGTGAATTTCCAGGACTGAGAATCCATGGCCTGCCAAACTATTAATAAAGTTCAATATAACTAATTCCACTATTTAACTTTTAATAAATTAATTTGCATGGAAAGGGAGTCATTTGCAAAGCAGTTTTTATTGTATTATACACTGTTAAATAGTAATATGTAGAAATATTGCTTCTTGCATTTTGCTATTTTGTGACACAGGAATGAAAAGCAGCAGCCAGTGGTTATGATTTTAGCCAAAAGACTCAGAGAAAATGTACTGTCTTTGAAGACATTTGCTATAATGACTGATGAAATACTGTGTGTAATGGAAGAAATACAATAACAAATTCAAGACCAAAATGGAAACATTGCAACACTGCTTATGGAAATAAATACAGCTGAAAAGGTGTATTGTTACTCCCTATGAGAAACTACAAATTTTCAAATTCTAAAGCAATGCATTAGAACATAATATTTTGAAAGGGGAAATTTCAGATGAAAAAAAAACCCCAACAACAACAACAAAAACAAAACCAAAAACAAACAAACAAACAAACAAAAAAAAAAAAAAAAAAACCAACTAGGAAACAGTCCTATAGTTCCTTACAAAAAATCAACCTTTTTGTTCATGTCAAAGCTTTGCAAAATAAACGAACTTAATGAACTTATGGAATCTCTGCCATGGGAAACAACCTGAATTGAAAACTGGGTCTTTAGGGACAAGCATGTGGGATATAAGGCACTTGAACTAATTCATGTGAGATATTTGATGGTATCCCTAAGTCTCTTTTTGAATGGGGACGGTGAGAGAAGGAAAGCAAAGAAGCAACAGAGAAAAATTCTGTATCTCTTTTCTCCTAAGAGGTCAAAAAATTTCAAATGAGAAATGGTGATTTTAAAAAACTACTTAGTTCATTTAAGAGACAAAATTTCTATTGCAAACATTCTAGTACAATAATGGTCAGCCATTTCTGAATACTTTTGAAGCTGCTATTTACTACTTGATATTCACTTCATTAAAGTAAATTGTTATTTTAAACTGTAATTTTACAAGCATGAAAATTACATAAATTTAGCAGGTGGTTTTATAGCCAAGACAGATGCATGAAGATAGACATGAAGAGGCAAAAAATGAAAAAATAATTTTGCTGACAAAGAACAAAGTATTTTAAGGTTTCTTTTCTAGTCAAAGTGATAACCAGCTCTTCTAAAACAAGTATAATTTTCACCTCAGGCAACAAGGGAGAGCTGGGATAGATCTTCTACTCACATCCATGCAATCAAGTAATCCAGCCAAAAGTATATTTAATGTCTCACAGACATAATAAACAGAAATAAAATGAAATCAGGAATAAAATTGATTTTAAAAAACAAAACAAAACAAAAAGCTTGAACTTTATTTCTCTGTGAAAGAAATCAAGTACTGCTTCCAGGCTCAAATCTGCCAAGTTCTCAAGACACACATAAAGAAAACCAGGTGCATAGACAAAAAAAGCAGAAATTCCTTTTCCACAATGCCATCAAGAAATAATTGCCCACAAGTAATTTCAGCAGTGTTACTTTATATTTTGAAGCATGTTAGGATTTCTGTATTCAATTTGAATATCTGTATGGTTTAGAAGATTAGATTAACAACAAAGCATTGATACCTAATGACTTAGAATCTTTTTTCCCTGTTTAAGACCACTGTATTTACAGAAAGCTGACACTGTCTGTAGTCTTCAAAAAAACATCCCAATCCAAACAGAACTAGGATATTGCTCCCAAATGATGTAAAGCTGAATTCAAGAGCTGGTGTGACAAATAAAATCTGGTAAACCAGCAAATATGAAAGGATCTGAGAAAAAAAATCAAAACCCGAAAAAAAATCAGGTTTCTATGCAATACATTGACATATTGATATGAAGAAATTGGTAGAGATAGGCAAACTGAGTTTCCTTCACATCACATTTAGAAATTCAGTAAATTCTTCAATGTCATTGGTGAACTAAGGGTACTGAATTCCTGGGCTTCCTTCTCTCAGAGCAGGGAGCAGGACTGGCAGCCCAGCTTCCCACTGTGCACCTCAGCTGTTTGACAAGAGCTGCCAGTGGGATAAGGAGGACAGCTTTTTTTTTTCCACCTTTTAATTCCAGCCTTTCTTCACCTCCTCACTTTAACTGCCAGCAAAAGGTGATAAATTGCAGAACTGGATAGCTGTTCCAGCTAGAAGCCATGCTAGACCACCCACAGCCCTGCCTGAGCCAACCCAGCAGCTGCCCATGCCAGAAGGCTGGATCACACCTAGGATGAGAAAGGAACAGGTGCCAGCCAGAAAATTCATGGAAACAAGGTAGTGTTACTGAGGGACAACTGCAGGGAACTACACTTGGATACACTTGGATGCACCTTGGGGAAGAGTGATCAGCATCCAACTGACATTCTATGGACCAGATTTTTGATTTGGTTTTAATGGGACTCCTCCCTCCTTTTAAGATTTTTTTTATTCCTACATACACACTTGAAGAGCTGCAGCTATAACAAAGTAAGGACACAATCATAGCCAAGTCCGGAGAATCAGTAAAACACCTTGAAACTTCAAGGACTTACACATGTCTGTAGGGACTAGATTCCCCATACACATATATATATACGCACATTCCTCCCATACATTCTATGTCCAGATATTTGTCAAACCTTACCAGCATCTCCTGAAGGGACAAATCTTCTATCCATGCTCTGCCTTTACCTAGCACATGAAGTTAAAATCAGAATGCGCTGGAAAATAACATAGTGAACAACCTCTAATAATGTGGCCAAAAAGTACCAGCCTTAAATTCAAAACTACTTCAGGCTATCATCTAGCACAACTACATCGAGAGCTCGAACTGTTTATTTTGATGAAAATGTTAATAAAAAACCTACCAGCTTTTTGCCAAGCCCTTTCAAACTCACGTAGAGGAAGATCTAAGCAGTTTTAATTATGAAGTCCAGTTGCACAAAAGAGAGGAAATGTTTCCAGACATGACCCAAAGTGCAGCATCACACTCCAAAACCACTTACACGCCTTGTTCTTTGATAATCTAGGGTGGAACACATCAGTTTCTTAGAAAAAGATGGTGAACTAGGGGTGAACTAAAATTCTAGATCTCCTAGCACCAAATTCACAGTATATGAGGTCCTGAAAACACAATTTTCAGGATATTTCTATTTCTTTGTAGCTAGATAGTTTATCTTAAGACTATCAGCTTTTCTACTTATTGCTAACACATGAGCCGCAGTCTCCAGAAACAACCACTTACTCCCTGGTGTTTTGGTAAATACATTTGCTCTGAGTGTATCACACTGGTTGTGCCCATAGACACAAAGGCATTTTCCTTGTGATTCTTGTTCAAACTTCCATTTCAGGCATTGACTCATTGGTTTCATCCTATATCCAGCTAAAAATAAAAAAGTCAAATCAAAAGCCACACCTCTGAAATTCCACAACCATTCACTACAATTTGACTTCAGCAAAGGTGTATGCTGTGAGACACTACTGATATCCAGAAATTCATACACTTATGAGTATGGGTAATTTGGAGAAATAATACATTAGCCAAAAAAGTCAAGAGAACCAAGCAAAAGTCATATCCTATTAAAAATACAAACAAAAACTGAAAGGAGATTAGTTGACCTCAACAGCTTTTGACCTTCCTGACTTTTTTCTACACACAAGAGACAATGCTGAGCATCCATGACAAAAGCATCCACGCATAACTAAATAATTTATGGTACTGAGAATGACACTAATATGACTTTTACATGAAAAAGGCAATTAGATTGCTCCTGATAAAAATAAAGCAAAGCAAAACACCACCCTGGAAAAAAAAACCCCAAACAAAAAAACCTACCCAAATCACTCAATAGAACAAAAAAACCCCCAAACTAATAAGAATTAATATATTTAGTTATAATGCAGTAAAAATCCTCATTTGGGATATGCAATAATTGAATTCTGAGGAAAATGAAGAAAGGAAAAGGCCACCCACATGTAAATAAGGTAGCTATTAACAAGTTAATAATTTTTTTACTTGATACCTTTTAGTAAAATTTGTGATAAAAGTTTCATAGTTTGCATGATTCACTTTACAGATTAAGAAGTTTGTTCGATCAATACTGTGTAAATGTTGTCCTAAAGTGAGTCATCAAATTTTTTTCTCTGATATATTATATGCTGATATATTCCTTAGAGTAAAGTTAGAATAGAATTAAAATACTGATCCAATTAAAATACATAAAAAGTCTTAAACATTACTCCAAAGGAAGGTTAATTTCTAAGTGGAAATTCAGAATTAAATCCAGCAAATACTTGAGCAATGAGGTCATTAAACTACTAAAGACAGCTGTTCAAATGCTTTAGGCAAAGTGAGACAGTAACACACTGAAATGATGTGATTCCAAAATATTTTACTGTGTGAACAACACTATGCTTCAAGTTGATTTAAAAAAAGAAAAAAAGGAAAATAAAATTTAAATACAATATTAAACACAGAATGGCTTGATTGTTACAGGTTGTTACAATCCATTTGCAAGGTTTTGAAAAATCTTCAAAGTATTATAAACCAATCAAAAACCAAATGCAAATAGCAAAAGGAAAGCAAATCACTAAATGGCACACAGAAAGCCTCTCTTAGAAGATTATTTCAGATGACCTTTGTGATGACATTAACTCTGGCTTGTCAAAGAGAATGCATGCAAACCTGATATTCAAGCTGTTGGAAGATAGTTTCCTTGACTAGCAAAAAATGTTCAAATTCAATGAAAGGGGTAGTAGAATGCTATTCCCATCAATACACAAGTATTTAACTAAACTAAAGTTGATCTCTAGTTCATGTTGCAATATTACAAATTATTATATCAGAAAATGAATAAAAGCAGCCCAGTTTCCTTGCCAAGCAACACAGTCTCCATTGGTCTTACTATGAAAGACAAGTGACAAGAGCTTGCAATAATAGACTTTATTTCCTTTGAACATTCTCTTCTTGAGTGTGATTCAAGATACATGTTATCATCAGAGGCATGGTTTTCTGTACATACTGAGTGGTACAGAAGGGCTAAAGAGAGAAATTTGTTCTCTTGTAATATAGGAATGGGCAAAATCAATTTCTACAGTAAGATTACAAAAAGGATGGTGATGTGACAACTGTTGTCCTTAAACTGTTAAATTAGATTTCACAATTTTTAGTGTTAAATTCAGAAAAAGGTACTGGAATATAATTTATAATGTATCTGATTTTAGAAACCGTGAACATCATTGATTACAACTAAAGTCAGTGAGGTCTGAGATTATACAAAACAAGAAAATGACAATTAATTCCTGCAAATGCAAGTACTCAGTAAGTCCCTATCAAGTAAAGAGCAGTTTGAACTAAGTTTGCAGAGGAAGTGTGAGTGTGTATGAACACCACAGTCTTAGATCATCTGGCTAAGGCACTGTAATTATAAAACAATCCCACTTCATTCATATACAACTTTCATCTCCATGTAAAGTACATGCTTTATAAAATACAGTTCAATACTTATAGATCAGTAATGTTAAGAAATCAAGCATGACCAATAGCATAGAAATCCCTGTATTGATTGTTCTGTCTGAACAACAGCAGGAATTTTTGTTCTAAAAAGCAACCATAGAAATACACAAGTCATTTCAAGCCATGATTCCTGATTTTGTGCAATTAGTCCCAACTTAATTAATAGAAATACAAAAGAAAATAGATTAAACATTTTATCCTCTTGTGAATAACATGCAAGAAAACGCTAACTTTTCAATCTATCTTTTCATGAAGACACTAAAGACTGACATGAAATCATGAAGCTATTGGGTAAAACCTGGACAAAATGTCACCCTTTTTTATTCTGCAGGTATAAAAAATACTCAGAAATATCTAACTAAAAAACTGTAGTTGACATTTTTCTGGCATTAAATAGAAATCAATAGGTCATTCTCTTCTCCCTAAGTAGAAACCATCCCATGTATTGATACTATGTAGAAAATGCTATCTTTTTCTGTTTATGTCAGCTTAGAAAAACACTTAAAAGAAAGCAATAACCCTCACCCTACATACACACCCTTTACTATCCTCACTGTATTGCAAAAATAAGGTTACTTTTTCTGGAAGCCATGGTTAAGAGGGCCAGAAAAATGTAGGTTTGCTGCTTTATTACAAAAGTATAGCAATTTCTTAACACAAATGCAAAACCATGACATCTTTCTTAATTCAAGGGGTTAAACTTCAGAAACTAAATATAATTCCCTGCTTTTTATTGTACAAGGATTATGCTGAAGTCTCATAAAACCTTTCAAACAAGAGAGGGGAAAAATGGGGACTGGAATTTCTTGCAAAAATGCAGAATTTACAAAATTTACTCAGCTGATTACCTTTAGCAGATTTCTTTTAGCATAAAGAGAAATAGTACTGAAATTATATCAACTTTCATCTTAGTATGAAATATTATGAAATAACCTTTAAAATTACTCATTACTAGAAGGCTCAGACAAGTTCCATTAAAGGTTTCGGTTTCTGTAGGCTTTAATGTATTTCTCAGACAGCACATTCCACAATAATGCTGGTCATAACTACTTTTTCAAGCACTGCACTCACAGAATGCTTTGACACTACCCATGGCAACATACGTGACTAAATCCATAAAAGAAACACCTGGGCAAAAGTGTTCTGATTTTCCTACTCCCCTCAACGCCACTACTGCACAACTGTAGTCTGTGTATCTTGAAATAAAATTGTCTCTGAAGCCCCACTGATGTATTTGCCAGTTAGCTCCCTTGTCTGCTGAACTATAAAAGGTCACTAAATCACAACATTAAAGAGGAGAAGTCAAAAGAAAAGTCAGTAGACACAGCCACTGCCTCTAGGCCTCCTCCTGACTGTACATCACCTCCAGCACTCCTGCTGATTTTTTGCCAGCTCCTCAATAGGTTTAACTGTCAAAAAAATGCCTCCTGGAAAAAACAGGGTGCCAGACAGTCATTTTTCTTTCAAGTTATTACTGCTGAATATATTAGTTCTGATACACAAAAAGCTGTGAGCAGTTTGGTTTCTCCAGCTTGAGAGTATACTATGCTGAGCAAAGGCGGGTTTTCTTAAGAAAGCTAAAACTTCTGAATACAAAGGCTGTTGTAGTATCCCTTCAAACTCTAAATGGTACACTGCTTCATCTGACTTCTCCTCTCCTCTGCAAGTAAATCCAGTTCTGCTTACATCTTCCACAATGAATATATTTACTGCCTTCATCCACCACATCAACACAGTACAGCAAGAATTTTAATGAGAATACTTTAAAACAACAGCAATAAACCCCAAAGAAATAAAGAGTCTCAAAAGATCAGTCTAGTGGAATTTAGGGAAAGTATCACCACTAGTTTATTGTCTGACAATATTTTTATGCCAACTGAAAAATACATGTTTTTTCATTACAGAGATGGAATGACACAAAGCAATCTTGCCAAAGCAAAAAAGATAATCCCACATCATAGCATGTAATTAAATCCACATGGTTCCCATAGGAACAGATCAGGAAAACAAATAACTTGGTGATGGACACAGCAGAAGAGAGCAAAAGAGACCGGGTAACTCAATGCTCAAGAAATGTTATCTTGGTTGTGAGAGCAAGGTTTCCAGAACTTCTAAATAGTGTGAAGGTATTCTAACAGCCTGACTGATAGAAAAGTTAACCTATTAGGTTAATTTTTTTTATTATTTTAGAATTACTTAACAGAATTCATTAGATGTATGATGTGCAAATAAAAAATTACAGATTTATTAAAACACATTTCCTATAGAATTCACTTTATATGTTTGCTGGGGGGGGAAGTGGTGGCTGGGGGGATGTTCCCCCATAGATTATTGTTCTTTCAGGCTGCTATGCCAAAGAGATTCATTCAGGAAAATTGATTCACACAATAGTGCACTGTATAGAAACTATTCTTACTTGCAGGTGGTATCTGTTCAGCATGTCTCTGAGCAGCTGAGTACCCACTCTTATGGGCAAAAAATACAGTACTTTCAGATATTCAGACACATTCTGAAAGCATCATAGCACCAGCACAGATTCAGCTTAAATATAGTTGAAATTTATAGCATGACATAATTTGCTGAAATATCAAGGAAATATTCCAAGCTCATTCTCTCCTAAAATGATTTGGAGGAGGATGAGGATTGAGACCACTTAATTGAGAGAGGAGCAATAGGACGAGTCTAGGACAATTTAGCTGGCATGTGTATTTCAATTTTATAATCAAGTCAGTCTCTCAAGATTATTAAATTATTCTCTAAGATTTCTTGCTAGTTTTAATAAACTAAAACATGCCAGAAAGTTTAAAGAAAATGGGGATATGTTTTGAGTATTCTATTTCTTATTTTATCTCTGTATATAGAATACCAGTAAAGGCTAAAAAATGCAAGTGAATTTGCAGTTCATAAATTTTAGAGATTCTTCTCTGATGACATACCTTGGTCTGACAGAAGAGGAGCAGTATCTTTGTGAAATGAGTTATCCACCTACATAGTTCTGCTAAGGCCAAGCAGTCCAGCAAGCCCTTCTCAGGAAATGTGAGCATTAGTATGCTTTTCAGACATTCAAGCCCTGCTGGAATTGTGAACCTACCCTTATTATCTGGCTAGAAGCCTATTCAGCTCATCTTCTTGCTTCTGCCATGTTTCTCAAATCACTTCTGCTGAGAGGATAGCAAAAGTTGCTTCTGACAACACCAGCCACTGCAAGCCGAGCTGAGTTGAAGCTGCCAGCTAGACCCAGCTGAGATAAGCAGAGCAGGGTCTGAAACTGGCAGTTTGATTTTTAAATGCTGCTATTGTCAGTATTTCTGGAAAGCTGAGCACAAAGACAGAAAGTACAGCTCTGAGAATAGGCTGAGAAGAACAAGGGGACAGGGATAGAAGGTTTATTCCACAATAAGTTTAATTCTTGTGGATTCAAGCTCTAAAATTAAGAAACTTACCTATAAAACAAAGAGAAAGAGCTCATACTTGCATCCTACAACAATAACGCCAAATCATCATCATCATCATCATCATCCTGCAATACAGTCCTGACACCTGCCAAGGTTGTGTTCAGTTGTTTCTCAGTCTGAAAGCAAGTCCAAGTTAATTCTCATCAGCTCAGGATAAACTCACAAAACTGTGCTCTGAGTTTCAGACAGCCTCCAGTTAGTTTCAAATAGCTTTAAATATTGCTATAAGGAATTATCTTTCTCAGAACAGACATGAACCATCCAAGAACCATAAATAGCATATGAGGCAGGAACCAAAATTACTTAAAAAACTGGGCCTGGGGCACCTAAAACACATAGAAAACATAGAAGGAAATTTGCAGAACTGACTGCGCAGCCAAATACCTTGAAATCCTGTTAGCTGAGAATTTCAACGTCTGTCTTTATCAAGGATATTAACATAAACATGTCCCTAAATACTCTGAAAAACACTAGGCAAGACAACCAACACAGACTGAGGTAAACAGACTAATTCCACAACACAAGGTTTAACTCCTTCTGAGTAAGAGCTCTCCAAACACACAATCAACAAAGAAATGAACAAACGCACACACAAAAAAAAGCCCTATCAAACAACCAACCACCTCAAACTATCACAATTTTCAGTCCTTATTCATATGTCAGGCCCAGTATGATTTAGAGAAAACTGAATTATTTTAACCAGATGGAACTACTTTCACTCTTGGAATTTTTAATAGAAGAACTAGCTTCTGAATTAAAGCAGAATTATCATTTACATCACTAATATATGAATCAATGTTGCTAGGTTTTTTTACCAATCTGTCACAGTGATGGAGGGCACTTACCTGAAGTGAGTTCTCTCCCTGCATCAATCAATATACATATTAGAAGCACAAAAAGAGTCCTAAGTAAGAGGTAAAAAAATAAAATACTTGAAGGCAGTTCAACAAAATGGACAAAACCATTTATCTTTAATATGTAAATAAAACATCCATTGAAACCAAGATTTGAATATAAATAAGGAATTTGTCTTCAGTTTTGTGCATTCTCTTCAAGTGTTCATCTCCCAGTCTAGGCCCAAATGATCAAAATGTTGGGTTTTAGAGCACTAAAATGTTTCACCATTCAAGAATGTTTCCTTTTTTTCCATTTATGTGCCAGTCAAAGCTAATTGAATCCCATTTTACCGATATTGCCAGCAACTAGAAGCCACATTTTTTGGTGAATAAGTGTTTTAACAAGGAAGATGTCACCAAGCTCTGTATAGAGTACTGGCTTCAAAGTGTGAATCCCCTCACCAATGGGCACACTGCCCACCAAAAAGTCCCTCAGACCTGCTCCCAGTTCAGGCTGCACAAGCTATTCAGAGCCTAATTTAATTTCTTCTCACTTCTGGTAAACTTCACACAAAATGAATTAAAAGCTGGTAATTTGTTATACCTATTAAAATAGAGGCTTGGCCCAATTTCTTTCATACACTGAAGACAGTTTTAGAAATGCATTATATAGTCAATGTTTTAAGTTACCCGAATAAAGATACTTTCATTCAAATAGATAAAAATAGACAGGAAGTGAGCATCATTTTAATAAATACAGCTGAGGTAGACATTCGTAGTATTAAACTGAGAGGTCAAAGATAACCAGATTAAGTATTTATGGATTTCTCTCATTTTCCTTAAATTTGCCACCAAGGTGAACTTTAGGGTATTCCTGTTTAACTAAACTTCACAATAAACTGCTTCATTCATCTCTGAGATTTATGCATTTCTTCATGTTGAAATGACCTCATGTCACTATTGTGTATTTAGTGATAAGGTCTCATTCCAGCAATAAAGCCATGTGGAACACATTACTCAAAGGCCTATTAAGTATAAAACATTCAGCATTTATTTACCACATTGAGGGAACCAAGTCCTTAAAAGGTTATTTAGACTACAGCGTGGAGACTAAAATACACCCAGCATCCCATTGATTTGACAGCCTGCCATAACTGTCCCATATAGTCTTAATTAGAACACAATACACACACATACTGTCTTGTGGGAAAACATTCCCAATTACAAAGAGCCACGAGAAGAACAGCACTGCTTTGACAGCTGGAATGCGCACATTGTCATAATCCTGCTGGATACCTACTGTAAGTGAAAGGTATGCATTTTCCTGAACCTACAGAAGGTGATGTCAGATGGAATAAAAGTCAGCGTTGCAGGCCCATCCACCTGCGTGACACATTGATGATTCCAGCTTTTGCTGAGGGGGAGGAAAATTGCTCCCCATTTTTCTTTACCAATATAAGTCATACATCCATTCAAATCAGAAACAGCGTTTGGGGGAAGAAGATGCTTTTCAATCTTCATCTCCATTGCAAATATAACAGCTCCACCTTGAGGCAGGACCCGGTGAATGTTAGTAGAAGGTGCAGTCAAGCTGAAAATGCCTATCAGCTTACGTTCAGAGACAACTACCTAAAACACGGATTGACATCTCCCAGTGTCCCTTTCTGTTCATCTCCTTAGTATACAAGCAGGCATGTGTGCACATGATGCATGTGTTTGAACAAATTTACTGAAGACAAATTAAATATATATCAAATAAACATCAATCTGACACAGCAGCTCCCAAGGATGATACAAGTCAAGCATGACAAGGCCTGACAGAAGTAGTCCTTCAGGAGTGGGAATTATCCAAGCTTCTCTCTGAGTAATGCATACAAACAAATTTCAGACCATTAATTTTTTCATTATCGTATTCTTCCTAAATGGGGAGTGAAAAGATTAATACATTTCAATGTTTCATTTAAATCACTATTTAAACACTCTGAGATAATAAATTCCAATGCACTGCTAAGCATTGCAAGTAAGTAATGTGCTCTTCAAGTATTAATGACATTATTTATAGCTAAATAGGTTATTTTAAAAATTTAGGTGCTAAATATCAACCTGCATGTTCTTCAGACTCCTTCAGGAGTTTTAATTGACAGTGTAACAGTATTTAGAACTTTTCTAATAAATCCAAATTATGTCAGTTAAATTGGCAAGTCCAGACAGACAGAAAACCTGTGTCGCATTTAAATGGATGTTGATTAGGGTACTGAGATAGATTGGCACATATTACATATTTGATGATCAGTAAATGGAAACAGGATTTGCAGTTGGAAATCAGAGTAAGCTATACCTGTAGAACAGAATTATAATAGACTAATGGAAAAAAATCATCATCATTTGAGTTCACTGCTCTAAAGAGGGCACAAAGGTAGCCAAGCTGAGAAAAGACTGAAATTTATGCTGGTTTTGGCTGGGATAGAATGAATTTTCTTCATAATAGCTAGCATTTTCTTCCTAATAGCACAGCATGGGGTTGTGTTTTGGATACGTACAGAAAGCACTGTGGGCAATATAAGGATGATCCAGTTATTGCTGAGCAGTGCTTACACTCAGTCAAAGCCTTTACTGCTTCTCACACCACCCCACCAGCAAGGAGGCTGTGGGTGCACAACAGTCTGGGAGGACATTTGGGACAGCGGACCTGAACTGACCAAAGGGATATCTGACATCATGGTCAGCGTATGAAGCTGAGGAAAGAAGGAACAGGAGGCACTTGCAGTGATGGCAGCTGTTTTCCCAGGTAATCACCACACGTAATGGAGCCATGCTTTCCTGGAGATGGCTGAACATCTGCCTGGTCATGGGAAGTAGGGAACAAATTCCTTGTGCTCTGTGTGTGCACAGCTTATGCTTTCCCTATTAAACTGTCTTTATCTCAACCAAGAGTTTTCTTACTTTCACCCTTCCAGTTCTCTTCCCCCAGTGGCAGCAGTGGGGAGCGGGGAGAAGTGGAAGTGTCTGTGTGTGATTAGTAGTTGGCCAGGTTCTAACCACAAGATCATTCTGGAAAATAAAATTAACAGAAAGAAAAATTACTGGGGATTGACAGCACAACTTTAAAAAACATTTTAAGAAAGCTATTTCGTAGGTAAGAAATATAAGGGATGAAAACAGGCTGAAATTTTGTCCTATTTAGGTGAATGGGAATTCTGCCATAAAGACTTAAAAAACCAATCCCATCTTTGGAATATGGGTATGACTCATTATTTTTTTTCTCTCAAGTGTATAGAAACTCATCCTGACTTTACCAGCATTGACAAGAGCTCTCTAAGACTGTAAGTACTGCAAAAAAAATTGACCTATTTTATAAATTAAATAAATCCACTAACCATTGAAGACAATGATGGAGCTTCATTAAAAAAGCCATTGTTGCTAGGTTCAAGATGACAGGAATGTAAGAGACTTTACACTTGGATAAAGAGGAGATAGTTTCCTAATTTTGTTTTCTTAAATGAAGAGTAAAATACAAAATATATTTCAAATGTGTTAATCATTTCTAGCCCGAACTGTTATGCTTCACAAAAAAAAAAAAAAAAAAAAAAAAAAAAGGGACAACCTGTTACTTTT